>JAEQBA010002563.1:121047-139743 GCA_019434445.1 Phalangium opilio
TTTTAATCGAAAGAACAGGGTCAAGTAATTAAGCAATACATGAAAACAAACAAACCCCTCCATAGAAAATGCATTAGACTATACTTTGCAGGCCCATAACTCTGTGTCTACTAGAGATACCGGAATGTCCTTAGGATATGTTTAGTCAATTTGTCCCCCATCTAACCATACTAAATATTTGGTTACGACAAACAGGGGCCGAGTACTTAAGCAAAACGTAAAGAAACAAACCCCCTCCATAGGAAATGCATTAGACTATACTTTGCAGGCTCGTAACTCTGTTTCTACTGGAGATACGGGGATGTCCTTTGAGTATGTTTTAGTCCAATTTGTCCCCCATCTAACCATACTAAAAACATTGAGCTACGACAAACAGGGGCCGAGATATTAAGCAAAATGTTCGTCAACTTTGGTATCGTCTCACTTATTTTTATTATGTTACTTATGATTTTTGCACTAAACTTTGGAGGCTCATAACTCTTGTTCTACAAGAGATACTGGGATCTCCTTTGGATATGTTATAGTACTCTTTGCTCCCCATACAAGGATACTTTAAACTTGAGGCTACATCAATATCGTCGTCAACTTATTTTTTGTCTCACTTATTGTTAGAAGGTTACTTTTGATTTTTGAAAATAAACTTTGCAGGCTCGTAACTCTGTTTCTACTGGAGATACGGGGATGTCCTTTGAGTATGTTATAGTCCAATTTGTCCCCCATCTAACCATACTAAAAACATTGAGCTACGACAAACAGGGTCAAGTAATTAAGCAATACGTGAACAAACAAACCCCTCCTTAGAAAATGCATTAGACTATACTTTGCAGGCCCATAACTCTGTGTCTACTAGAGATACGGGGATGTCCTTAGGATATGTTATAGTCCAAATTGTCCTCCATCTAAACATACTAAAAACTTTGGGCTACGACAAACAGGGGCCCAGTAATTAAGCTAAACGTAAACAAACAACCCCTCCATAGGAAATGCATTAGACTATACTTTGCAGGCTCGTAACTCTGTTTCTTCTGGAGATACGGGGATGTCCTTTGAGTATGTTTTAGTCCAATTTGCCCCCCATCTAACCATACTAAAAACATTGAGCTACGACAAACAGGGGCCGAGATATTAAGCAAAATGTTCGTCAACTTTGGTATCGTCTCACTTATTTTTATTATGTTACTTATGATTTTTGCACTAAACTTTGGAGGCTCATATCTCTTGTTCTACAAGAGATACTGGGATCTCCTTTGGATATGTTATAGTACTCTTTGCTCCCCATACAAGGATACTTTAAACTTGAGGCTACCTCAATATCGTCGTCAACTTATTTTCTGTCTCACTTATTGTTAGAAGGTTACTTTTGATTTTTGAAAATAAACTTTGCAGGCTCGTAACTCTGTTTCTACTGGAGATACGGGGATGTCCTTTGAGTATGTTATAGACCAATTTGTCCCCCATCTAGCCATACTAAGAATTAGGGCTACGACAAACAGTAGTCGAGTAATTAAGCAAATCGTAAACAAACAAACCCCTCCATAGGAAATACAATAGACTAAATTCTGGAGGCTCGTAACTCTGGTTCTACCAGAGATACGGGGATGTAAATAATGTGACCTTGACACAAATGTTCGGATAATTATAAAGGTCTTTGCATGTTCCAAGCAAAAAAAAAACTTCGCGGTTTCGAACCTGTGGCCTTCCGGGAGTGAGGCGGATGCGATAACCGCTACACTAAAGATATGTTATTATTTTTAATCGAAAGAACAGGGTCAAGTAATTAAGCAATACATGAAAACAAACAAACCCCTCCATAGAAAATGCATTAGACTATACTTTGCAGGCCCATAACTCTGTGTCTACTAGAGATACCGGAATGTCCTTAGGATATGTTATAGTCCAATTTGTCCCCCATCTAACCATACTAAAATATTTGGGTTACGACAAACAGGGGCCGAGTACTTAAGCAAAACGTAAAGAAACAAACCCCCTCCATAGGAAATGAGTTAGACTATACTTTGCAGGCTCGTAACTCTGTTTCTACTGGAGATACCGGGATGTCCTTTGAGTATGTTTTAGTCCAATTTGTCCCCCATCTAACCATACTAAAACATTGAGCTACGACAAACAGGGGCCGAGATATTAAGCAAAATGTTCGTCAACTTTGGTATCGTCTCACTTATTTTTATTATGTTACTTATGATTTTTGCACTAAACTTTGGAGGCTCATAACTCTTGTTCTACAAGAGATACTGGGATCTCCTTTGGATATGTTATAGTACTCTTTGCTCCCCATACAAGGATACTTTAAACTTGAGGCTACCTCAATATCGTCGTCAACTTATTTTTTGTCTCACTTATTGTTAGAAGGTTACTTTTGATTTTTGAAAATAAACTTTGCAGGCTCGTAACTCTGTTTCTACTGGAGATACGGGGATGTCCTTTGAGAATGTTATAGACCAATTTGTCCCCCATCTAGCCATACTAAGAATTAGGGCTACGACAAACAGTAGTCGAGTAATTAAGCTAATCGTAAACAAACAAACCCCTCCATAGGAAATACATTAGACTAAATTCTGGAGGCTCGTAACTCTGGTTCTACCAGAGATACGGGGATGTAAATAATGTGACCTTGACACAAATGTTCGGATAATTATAAAGGTCTTTGCATGTTCCAAGCAAAAAAAAAAAAACTTCGCGGTTTCGAACCTGTGGCCTTCCGGGAGTGAGGCGGATGCGATAACCGCTACACTAAAGATATGTTATTATTTTTAATCGAAAGAACAGGGTCAAGTAATTAAGCAATACATGAAAACAAACAAACCCCTCCATAGAAAATGCATTAGACTATACTTTGCAGGCCCATAACTCTGTGTCTACTAGAGATACCGGAATGTCCTTAGGATATGTTATAGTCCAATTTGTCCCCCATCTAACCATACTAAAATATTTGGGTTACGACAAACAGGGGCCGAGTACTTAAGCAAAACGTAAAGAAACAAACCCCCTCCATAGGAAATGAGTTAGACTATACTTTGCAGGCTCGTAACTCTGTTTCTACTGGAGATACCGGGATGTCCTTTGAGTATGTTTTAGTCCAATTTGCCCCCCATCTAACCATACTAAAACATTGAGCTACGACAAACAGGGGCCGAGATATTAAGCAAAATGTTCGTCAACTTTGGTATCGTCTCACTTATTTTTATTATGTTACTTATGATTTTTGCACTAAACTTTGGAGGCTCATATCTCTTGTTCTACAAGAGATACTGGGATCTCCTTTGGATATGTTATAGTACTCTTTGCTCCCCATACAAGGATATTTTAAACTTGAGGCTACCTAAATATCGTCGTCAACTTATTTTTTGTCTCACTTATTGTTAGAAGGTTACTTTTGATTTTTGAAAATAAACTTTGCAGGCTCGTAACTCTGTTTCTACTGGAGATACGGGGATGTCCTTTGAGTATGTTTTAGTCCAATTTGTCCCCCATCTAACCATACTAAAAACATTGAGCTACGACAAACAGGGGTCAAGTAATTAAGCAATACGTGAACAAACAAACCCCTCCTTAGAAAATGCATTAGACTATACTTTGCAGGCCCATAACTCTGTGTCTACTAGAGATACGGGGATGTCCTTAGGATATGTTATAGTCCAAATTGTCCCCCATCTAAACATACTAAAAACTTTGGGCTACGACAAACAGGGGCCGAGTAATTAAGCTAAACGTAAACAAACAACCCCTCCATAGGAAATGCATTAGACTATACTTTGCAGGCTCGTAACTCTGTTTCTTCTGGAGATACGGGGATGTCCTTTGAGTATGTTTTAGTCCAATTTGCCCCCCATCTAACCATACTAAAAACATTGAGCTACGACAAACAGGGCCGAGATATTAAGCAAAATGTTCGTCAACTTTGGTATCGTCTCACTTATTTTTATTATGTTACTTATGATTTTTGCACTAAACTTTGGAGGCTCATAACTCTTGTTCTACAAGAGATACTGGGATCTCCTTAAGATATGTTATAGTACTCTTTGCTCCCCATACAAGGATACTTTAAACTTGAGGCTACCTCAATATCGTCGTCAACTTACTTTTTGTCTCACTTATTGTTAGAAGGTTACTATTGATTTTTGAAAATAAACTTTGCAGGCTCGTAACTCTGTTTCTACTGGAGATACGGGGATGTCCTTTGAGTATGTTATAGACTAATTTGTCCCCCATCTAGCCATACTAAGAATTAGGGCTACGACAAACAGTAGTCGAGTAATTAAGCTAATCGTAAACAAACAAACCCCTCCATAGGAAATACATTAGACTAATTTCTGGAGGCTCGTAACTCTGGTTCTACCAGAGATACGGGGATGTAAATAATGTGACCTTGACACAAATGTTCGGATAATTATAAAGGTCTTTGCATGTTCCAAGCAAAAAAAAACTTCGCGGTTTCGAACCTGTGGCCTTCCGGGAGTGAGGCGGATGCGATAACCGCTACACTAAAGATATGTTATTATTTTTAATCGAAAGAACAGGGTCAAGTAATTAAGCAATACGTGAACAAACAAACCCCTCCATAGAAAATGCATTAGACTATACTTTGCAGGCCCATAACTCTGTGTCTACTAGAGACACGGGGATGTCCTTAGGATATGTTATAGTCCAAATTGTCCCCCATCTAACCATACTAAAAACTTTGGGCTACGACAAACAGGGGCCGAGTAATTAAGCTAAACGTAAACAAACAACCCCTCCATAGGAAATGCATTAGACTATACTTTGCAGGCTCGTAACTCTGTTTCTACTGGAGATACGGGGATGTCCTTTGAGTATGTTTTAGTCCAATTTGTCCCCCATCTAACCATACTAAAAACATTGAGCCACGACAAACAGGGGCCGAGATATTAAGCAAAATCTTCGTCAACTTTGGTATCGTCTCACTTATTTTTATTATGTTACTTATGATTTTTGCACTAAACTTTGGAGGCTCATAACTCTTGTTCTACAAGAGATACTGGGATCTCCTTTGGATATGTTATAGTACTCTTTGCTCCCCATACAAGGATACTTTAAACTTGAGGCTACCTCAATATCGTCGTCAACTTATTTTTTGTCTCACTTATTGTTAGAAGGTTACTTTTGATTTTTGAAAATAAACTTTGCAGGCTCGTAACTCTGTTTCTACTGGAGATACGGGGATGTCCTTTGAGTATGTTATAGACTAATTTGTCCCCCATCCAGCCATACTAAGAATTAGGGCTACGACAAACAGTAGTCGAGTAATTAAGCTAATCGTAAACAAACAAACCCCTCCATAGGAAATACATTAGACTAAATTCTGGAGGCTCGTAACTCTGGTTCTACCAGAGATACGGGGATGTAAATAATGTGACCTTGACACAAATGTTCGGATAATTATAAAGGTCTTTGCATGTTCCAAGCAAAAAAAAAAAAACTTCGCGGTTTCGAACCTGTGGCCTTCCGGGAGTGAGGCGGATGCGATAACCGCTACACTAAAGATATGTTATCATTTTTAATCGAAAGAACAGGGTCAAGTAATTAAGCAATACGTGAACAAACAAACCCCTCCTTAGAAAATGCATTAGACTATACTTTGCAGGCCCATAACTCTGTGTCTACTAGAGATACGGGGATGTCCTTAGGATATGTTATAGTCCAAATTGTCCCCCATCTAAACATACTAAAAACTTTGGGCTACGACAAACAGGGGACGAGTAATTAAGCTAAACGTAAACAAACAACCCCTCCATAGGAAATGCATTAGACTATACTTTGCAGGCTCGTAACTCTGTTTCTACTGGAGATACGGGGATGTCCTTTGAGTATGTTTTAGTCCAATTTGTCCCCCATCTAACCATACTAAAAACATTGAGCTACGACAAACAGGGGCCGAGATATTAAGCAAAATGTTCGTCAACTTTGGTATCGTCTCACTTATTTTTATTATGTTACTTATGATTTTTGCACTAAACTTTGGAGGCTCATATCTCTTGTTCTACAAGAGATACTGGGATCTCCTTTGGATATGATATAGTACTCTTTGCTCCCCATACAAGGATACTTTAAACTTGAGGCTACCTCAATATCGTCGTCAACTTAATTTTTGTCTCACTTATTGTTAGAAGGTTACTTTTGATTTTTGAAAATAAACTTTGCAGGCTCGTAGCTCTGTTTCTACTGGAGATACGGGGATGTCCTTTGAGTATGTTATAGACTAATTTGTCCCCCATCTAGCCATACTAAGAATTAGGGCTACGACAAACAGTAGTCGAGTAATTAAGCTAATCGTAAACAAACAAACCCTCCATAGGAAATACATTAGACTAAATTCTGGAGGCTCGTAACTCTGGTTCTACCAGAGATACGGGGATGTAAATAATGTGACCTTGACACAAATGTTCGGATAATTATAAAGGTCTTTGCATGTTCCAAGCAAAAAAAAACTTCGCGGTTTCGAACCTGTGGCCTTCCGGGAGTGAGGCGGATGCGATAACCGCCACACTAAAGATATGTTATTATTTTTAATCGAAAGAACAGGGTCAAGTAATTAAGCAATACGTGAACAAACAAACCCCTCCATAGGAAATGCATTAGACTATACTTTGCAGGCCCATAACTCTGTGTCTACTAGAGATACGGGGATGTCCTTAGGATATGTTATAGTCCAAATTGTCCTTCATCTAAACATACTAAAAACTTTGGGCTACGACAAACAGGGGCCGAATAATTAAGCAAAACCTAAACAAGCAACCCCTCCATAGGAAATGCATTAGACTATACTTTGCAGGCTCGTAACTCTGTTTTTACTGGAGATACGGGAATGTCCTTTGAGTATGTTTTAGTCCAATTTGTCCCCCATCTAGCCATACTAAAAACATTGAGCTACGACAAACAGGGGCCGAGATATTAAGCAAAATGTTCGTCAACTTTGGTATCGTCTCACTTATTTTTATTATGTTACTTATGATTTTTGCACTAAACTTTGGAGGCTCATATCTCTTGTTCTACAAGAGATACTGGGATCTCCTTTGGATATGTTATAGTACTCTTTGCTCCCCATACAAGGATACTTTAAACTTGAGGCTACCTCAATATCGTCGTCAACTTATTTTTTGTCTCACTTATTGTTAGAAGGTTACTTTTGATTTTTGAAAATAAACTTTGCAGGCTCGTAACTCTGTTTCTACTGGAGATACGGGGATGTCCTTTGAGTATGTTATAGACTAATTTGTCCCCCATCTAGCCATACTAAGAATTAGGGCTACGACAAACAGTAGTCGAGTAATTAAGCTAATCGTAAACAAACAAACCCCTCCATAGGAAATACATTAGACTACATTCTGGAGGCTCGTAACTCTGGTTCTACCAGAGATACGGGGATGTAAATAATGTGACCTTGACACAAATGTTCGGATAATTATAAAGGTCTTTGCATGTTCCAAGCAAAAAAAAAAAAAAACTTCGCGGTTTCGAACCTGTGGCCTTCCGGGAGTGAGGCGGATGCGATAACCGCTACACTAAAGATATGTTATTATTTTTAATCGAAAGAACAGGGTCAAGTAATTAAGCAATACATGAAAACAAACAAACCCCTCCATAGAAAATGCATTAGACTATACTTTGCAGGCCCATAACTCTGTGTCTACTAGAGATACCGGAATGTCCTTAGGATATGTTATAGTCCAATTTGTCCCCCATCTAACCATACTAAAAACTTTGGGCTACGACAAACAGGGGCCGAGTAATTAAGCTAAACGTAAACAAACAACCCCTCCATAGGAAATGCATTAGACTATACTTTGCAGGCTCGTAACTCTGTTTCTACTGGAGATACCGGGATGTCCTTAGGATATGTTATAGTCCAAATTGTCCCCCATCTAAACATACTAAAAACTTTGGGCTACGACAAACAGGGGCCGAGTAATTAAGCTAAACGTAAACAAACAACCCCTCCATAGGAAATGCATTAGACTATACTTTGCAGGCTCGTAACTCTGTTTCTTCTGGAGATACGGGGATGTCCTTTGAGTATGTTTTAGTCCAATTTGTCCCCCATCTAACCATACGAAAAACATTGAGCTACGACAAACAGGGGCCGAGATATTAAGCAAAATGTTCGTCAACTTTGGTATCGTCTCACTTATTTTTATTATGTTACTTATGATTTTTGCACTAAACTTTGGAGGCTCATATCTCTTGTTCTACAAGAGATACTGGGATCTCCTTTGGATATGTTATAGTACTCTTTGCTCCCCATACAAGGATACTTTAAACTTGAGGCTACCTCAATATCGTCGTCAACTTATTTTTTGTCTCACTTATTGTTAGAAGGTTACTTTTGATTTTTGAAAATAAACTTTGCAGGCTCGTAACTCTGTTTCTACTGGAGATACGGGGATGTCCTTTGAGTATGTTATAGTCCAATTTGTCCCCCATCTAACCATACTAAAAACATTGAGCTACGACAAACAGGGGCCGAGTAATTAAGCTAAACGTAAACAAACAACCCGTCCATAGGAAATGCATTAGACTATACTTTGCAGGCCCATAACTCTGTGTCTACTAGAGATACGGGGATGTCCTTAGGATAAGTTATAGTCCAAATTGTCCTTCATCTAAACATACTAAAAACTTTGGGCTACGACAAACAGGGGCCGAGTAATTAAGCTAAACGTAAACAAACAACCCCTCCATAGGAAATGCATTAGACTATACTTTGCAGGCTCGTAACTCTGTTTCTACTGGAGATACGGGGATGTCCTTTGAGTATGTTTTAGTCCAATTTGTCCCCCATCTAACCATACTAAAAACATTGAGCTACGACAAACAGGGGCCGAGATATTAAGCAAAATGTTCGTCAACTTTGGTATCGTCTCACTTATTTTTATTATGTTACTTATGATTTTTGCACTAAATTTTGGAGGCTCATATCTCTTGTTCTACAAGAGATACTGGGAGGCTATTCTCTAAGGTCCTTTTGGAGGAATTTCGATCCGAATCTTTTCATTCGGAGTCAATTTCTCCGAATGAAAATAAAACGTATTCTGTAAGCACCTTATCCTAATCATACGGTGAAAACCTCTCCGAATCATTCGGCGGCCGTAAGAGACGGCCGAATCGGGCATTCGGAGTTTTTACCGCCTCTCTTCCCTCCATAAATCTTAGATTCGCGGAACTTCCGCCGGAGTTTTCTAGTTTTTTTTCCCATACCTCTTTGTTGGCACCTTGGCTGCGGTTCATATTTTGTTAGTATGGCTGCTTTGTTTTTTCAACTCGAGCTTCATCGCTTGCGATTTGAACGTGGTAATCGCCTTGCCCGTCGCGACTTACGAGTTCAAAGGGTTTTTCGAGACTTAAATCAAGCGTGGGAGTTAGATGATCTTCGGTTCAGGCAAAATTTTAGGTTAACGCGGGACATGGCTTTAGGCCTTTGCGAAACGTTGACCGAGCCTCTACAAGGTATTAGATCGACGGCTTTGCCAGTAGATTTAAAGGTAAGAAAACGTTAAATTTATCATATATTTAAGGGATCATTTCGCTAGATGCAATTACATTAATTAACACAGATTTAATTGTCAATTGTAATAATTTTTGTAACGGGGCTGGGTTGGTTAGAACCACCTATTCTTGACCAATTGCATAAATTATTAGGAATTACTAGATTAAATTAGGTTGTTTCGTTTAGCTTCTATTAAAATTATTGATAGAGGGCTAATGATCTACATTAATGAATGTATAATAATCTCACGAGTTCCACACAATTGGATTATAATTTACGATTAATCGACGTTGTTTTTCTAGGTTCTCATTGCACTGAGGTTTTACGGTAGGGGTTCATACCAGTTAGATGTTGGGCAAAACATTTTTCTTGGTGTAAGCCAATCTAGCGTAAGCCGAAGTCTAAGAGACGTTACTAGGGCTATAAACCGTCATCTAGTACCGAGGCACATAAAATTTCCTGTAACGGAGGTAGAGAAACATGCCATCAAAATGAGGTTTCAAGATGAGTGCAATTTCCCCGGAACTATCGGAGTAATTGATTGCACCCACGTTGCAATTGTGCCACCTCCGAATAATGATCCCGACTTTCCGGAGAGCTCTTATGTGAACCGGAAGTCTTATCATTCCTTAAATGTTCAATTAGTCTGCGACTATGATTTGAACATTCTTGCGGCTAATGCCAAGTTTGCGGGGTCAACGCACGACTCATTTATTTACCGCAGTACAAAAGTTTCAAGACATTTGGAACGGTCATACTTAAATGGGTCATTAAATTATTCTTGGATAATTGGTAATTATTAATTATATTGCTTATCTCTAACATGACTAAAAACTGACCCTCCACAAAATTACAAGTAATAATAGGGAGCTAGTATGTGCCAACCAATATATTCATTGCGAGCGGATTTAATTGACCAAATTATTTTAACCAATTTAATTTTATATGGGGAGGTGTGACTGTTTTTTTTTTCAATTTTGAGTTGGGTTAGTTTAAGTCACAAAGCCCAATTTTTAATAATTTTATTTTATTTATTTTTTTGTTTATTTTTGTAGGAGATAGTGGCTATCCATTAACTCCATGGTTATTGGTCCCCATTATAGGGCCCGAAGAGGGTACCCCAGAATTTCGGTTTATGTCAGCTTTTTTTAAGGCTAGATGTACCATTGAAAGGTGTAATGGATGTCTAAAGCAACGCTTTCGGTGTTTGCTAAAGGCTAGGGCTCTCCATTACAATCCGAAATTCGCGGCACAAATCGTTATGGCATGTGTTGTTTTACATAACATGTGTATGGCGAATGGCCTTGGGGAAGACATTGACGTAGAGGACGACGATGCCCCATATGTGGAGGATGACCGCCCACATCCTCACATTGTTCCCCCTCGTAATGGGAACTGGAACCCGGAAGGGCGAAGGTTAAGGGACAGAGTGGTTCGTCGTTTTCGTTGATGTACCCTCTAAAAAAAACAGCCCTTTTAAGGGCTACTCGTCAATAATATACTGTCGAAATAAAGGGTTAAATTTTTTTAAAAATTGAGTCGTCACGCATGATGACTTGACCGTCGGATCCCTTGTGACGAGGAGATTAGTAAAAAAAATTGAACTCTTTATTTTGGCGCTATATTGTTGGCCAGTGACACTTGAAGTTCCGATTTAATCTCATATATAGGCTAATGTCGTGAACATGTGCGGAGTATATTGCCTTCTCGTGGCAAGTGTCGTAAACTTGCTTTGCAAGGCCGAAATATACACGTTTCTTTTAAATATTAATTTTAAAAATGCTTACATTTTTAGTTAATTTAGAAATTATTAATTTTTTACATTTTAATTTACGTAGGGCTAAGATTTTTTTTTCTTTTATGTTATTAAATAAAATTTTGTTTCAAGGTTTTCATATTTCTCAAAAATGTTTCTTTTAAATATCCTTTAAAAATGCTTACATTTTTTAGTTAATTTAGAAATTATTAATTTTTTACATTTTAATTTACGTAGGGCTAAGATTTTTTTTTTCTTTTATCATGTTATTAAATAAAAATTTTGTTTCAAGGTTTTCATATTTCTCATAAACGTTTCTTTTAAATATTTCTTTGAAAATGTTTACATTTTTTAGTTAATTTAGAAATTATTATTTTTTACATTTTAATTTACGTAGGGCTAAGATTTTTTTTCTTTTATGTTATTAAATAAAAATTTTGTTTCAAGGTTTTCATACACATTTACTTAGAGTTTACTTTAATGGAAGTAATAATGTAATAAGATGGTTAGTTTATAAAAACCATATTATATTATGATAAATTATATTTTTGTGAAATTTATAACTGTATTATTCTAAGAAACGTGTATATTTCGGCCTTGCAAAGCAAGTTTACGACACTTGCCACGAGAAGGCAATATACTCCGCACATGTTCACGACATTAGCCTATATATGAGATTAAATCGGAACTTCAAGTGTCACTGGCCAACAATATAGCGCCAAAATAAAGAGTTCAATTTTTTTTACTAATCTCCTCGTCACAAGGGATCCGACGGTCAAGTCATCATGCGTGACGACTCAATTTTTAAAAAAATTTAACCCTTTATTTCGACAGTATATTATTGACGAGTAGCCCTTAAAAGGGCTGTTTTTTTTCTTCGCCAATGCTCAGACTCTGTCCCTTAAGGCCTGCGCAATTATCTCAAAGGCATTAGCCTGCCTAACTGAGGCATTAGCCTGCATAACTGAGGCATTGGCCAATGTTGTTACCGCCTCAGCCAGTTTTGATTGGGACGCGGCTATCGACTCTAGAGCTTTTCTAATGCCTCCATATTCGATATTTTGGGCAGTTTGGGTCTCCCCCAAATGCTCTGCGGCCCGTTCATACGGCGTTTTGCGGCTTTCGGCCCTTCTCTTTTTTCGTGCCTCATTCAATTCTATAAATTTGTTATACTTGTTAGTAAATGTCAGGATTAGCCTAAATTATTTGCTATATAAAAATACTTTTTGCAGAATCTGCAACTGAGTTTGGCACAAAACCCATTTCATCGTTTCCGCTAGATTCGCCACCGGAAATCTCGCGGCTGGTTGGAGTAGTTATGGTTGGTTCTCCAACCACCATTGTGACAATCGGTGCCACATCCACCTCAAAGTTGTCATCCAACTGAACAAATGCCGAGGTGGATTCCTTTGAGGAACCGTTGGCCGCAGGAGAACGGAGGGATGAAGTTGATGGGGTATCAACTTCGGGGAACCCAGCGTCAATGACCGACTCTAGGCCAGTGACCAACCCCTTCCCAAAAATTTGCATCAGCCTCCCTTCTAAATCCGTAATAGATTCCGGAGGTGGCCCACCACCGGTCTTGCCAATATTGGCCTTAGAGGCTTTGGCTTTTACGGCGGATTTCCATGCCGTAAGCACTAACGGAGTTATTATGTTAAAATTTATATTAAAATGTATTTAAATTAACATACCTTCTTCCACTTTTCAACATTTTTCGTCGCCCCAACTCCGCAACTATTTAATTGGGAGGCTAGGTCCTCCCACATGGCCTCGTACTTAACCCTACTAAATGTAGCGCTGAATTTCATGTCTACAAAATTTCTATTAGCTTCTAAAAACTCGACGTAAATTAATTGCTGCTTGGCGTGTACTTTAACTCCCATTTTAAATTAATGTTCAAGTGAAATTAATTCAAAAATAAATATTTTCAAACCAAAAAAGAAGCACGTCTTTGCATCTTAAGAAAAGAAATCGAAAGAGAAAATTTTCTTTGTATTGAATGTATTCCCAATACAAAGACTCGTTTTCCAAAATTTTCCACTCCTTGGGAAAAACCAAAGTGTCCATCCTTTCAATTTGAAAGCGCGCCTAATAAAATTGACCAATAAGGAAGAAGTGGGCGTGGAAAAGTACCGCACGTGATGGAAAAATCAACACGTGGCTTAAGAGGAAGTGACGTCCATTTGGATTGAGAGAAAAGTTTCGAAGTATCCGAATGATGATAAGGATTGGGGTTAGAGAATACGGTTTTCTCGGTCCACTCCGAATGAGCCCGATCCGAATCATAAGGATTCGGAGTGATCCCAATGATTTTCGATTTTTAGAGAATAGCCTCCCTGGGATCTCCTTTGGATATGTTATAGTACTCTTTGCTCCCCATACAAGGATACTTTAAACTTGAGGCTACCTCAATATCGTCGTCAACTTATTTTTTGTCTCACTTATTGTTAGAAGGTTACTTTTGATTTTTGAAAATAAACTATGCAGGCTCGTAACTCTGTTTCTACTGGAGATACGGGGATGTCCTTTGAGTATGTTATAGACTAATTTGTCCCCCATCCAGCCATACTAAGAATTAGGGCTACGACAAACAGTAGTCGAGTAATTAAGCTAATCGTAAACAAACAAACCCCTCCATAGGAAATACATTAGACTAAATTCTGGAGGCTCGTAACTCCAGAGATACGGGGATGTAAATAATGTGACCTTGACACAAATGTTCGGATAATTATAAAGGTCTTTGCATGTTCCAAGCAAAAAAAAAAAACTTCGCGGTTTCGAACCTGTGGCCTTCCGGGAGTGAGGCGGATGCGATAACCGCTACACTAAAGATATGTTATTATTTTTAATCGAAAGAACAGGGTCAAGTAATTAAGCAATACATGAAAACAAACAAACCCCTCCATAGAAAATGCATTAGACTATACTTTGCAGGCCCATAACTCTGTGTCTACTAGAGATACCGGAATGTCCTTAGGATATGTTATAGTCCAATTTGTCCCCATCTAACCATACTAAAATATTTGGGTTACGACAAACAGGGGCCGAGTACTTAAGCAAAACGTAAAGAAACAAACCCCCTCCATAGGAAATGAGTTAGACTATACTTTGCAGGCTCGTAACTCTGTTTCTACTGGAGATACCGGATGTCCTTAGGATATGTTATAGTCCAAATTGTCCCCCATCTAAACATACTAAAAACTTTGGGCTACGACAAACAGGGGCCGAGTAATTAAGCTAAACGTAAACAAACAACCCCTCCATAGGAAATGCATTAGACTATACTTTGCAGGCTCGTAACTCTGTTTCTACTGGACATACGGGGATGTCCTTTGAGTATGTTTTAGTCCAATTTGTCCCCCATCTAACCATACTAAAAACATTGAGCTACGACAAACAGGGGCCGAGATATTAAGCAAAATGTTCGTCAACTTTGGTATCGTCTCACTTATTTTTATTATGTTACTTATGATTTTTGCACTAAACTTTGGAGGCTCATAACTCTTGTTCTACAAGAGATACTGGGATCTCCTTTGGATATGTTATAGTACTCTTTGCTCCCCATACAAGGATACTTTAAACTTGAGGCTACCTCAATATCGTCGTCAACTTATTTTTTGTCTCACTTATTGTTAGAAGGTTACTTTTGATTTTTGAAAATAAACTTTGCAGGCTCGTAACTCTGTTTCTACTGGAGATACGGGGATGTCCTTTGAGTATGTTATAGTCCAATTTGTCCCCCATCTAACCATACTAAAAACATTGAGCTACGACAAACAGGGGCCGAGTAATTAAGCTAAACGTAAACAAACAACCCGTCCATAGGAAATGCATTAGACTATACTTTGCAGGCCCATAACTCTGTGTCTACTAGAGATACGGGGATGTCCTTAGGATATGTTATAGTCCAAATTGTCCTTCATCTAAACATACTAAAAACTTTGGGCTACGACAAACAGGGGCCGAGTAATTAAGCAAAACGTAAACAAGCAACCCCTCCATAGGAAATGCATTAGACTATACTTTGCAGGCTCGTAACTCTGTTTTTACTGGAGATACGGGAATGTCCTTTGAGTATGTTTTAGTCCAATTTGTCCCCCATCTAACCATACTAAAAACATTGAGCTACGACAAACAGGGGCCGAGATATTAAGCAAAATGTTCGTCAACTTTGGTATCGTCTCACTTATTTTTATTATGTTACTTATGATTTTTGCACTAAACTTTGGAGGCTCATATCTCTTGTTCTACAAGAGATACTGGGATCTCCTTTGGATATGTTATAGTACTCTTTGCTCCCCATACAAGGATACTTTAAACTTGAGGCTACCTCAATATCGTCGTCAACTTATTTTTTGTCTCACTTATTGTTAGAAGGTTACTTTTGATTTTTGAAAATAAACTTTGCAGGCTCGTAACTCTGTTTCTACTGGAGATACGGGGATGTCCTTTGAGTATGTTATAGACTAATTGTCCCCCATCTAGCCATACTAAGAACTAGGGCTACGACAAACAGTAGTCGAGTAATTAAGCTAATCGTAAACAAACAAACCCCTCCATAGGAAATACATTAGACTAAATTCTGGAGGCTCGTAACTCTGGTCCTACCAGCAGTGTTGTTCTTGGTAGTACAAATGTACTCTTATTGTACATTTTCAAATTTCGAGTACGAAAAATACATTTGTATTTTTGGTAGGTTATTTAGTACTTTTTGGAATTACTAGAATGGGAAGTATTTTTTAATTTTTTTTGAGGGACGATTTTACACTTTTTGAACAACGACGAGGAAATTAATATCTCAGTATTTAAAAGGTTGATTATTATATTAAGTAGTAAATAATTTATATTAATAATATTATATAAAACAGTTATAATAAAATAAATAGTATTCCATAAATTAATATAAAAAATAATCTTTTAATTATATTTAAGATATTTTGTATCTTAGATGGCGCGCTAAGCGTTTTGGAAGGGTGAAAGTCAAAAGTACATTTTTTCCCCCTAATTTCTGGAAAAGTACGTTTTAGAGTTGAGAGAAGTACATTCCCAAAATTGCTAAGAACAACACTGCCTACCAGAGATACGGGGATGTAAATAATGTGACCTTGACACAAATGTTCGGATAATTATAAAGGTCTTTGCATGTTCCAAGCAAAAAAAAAAAACTTCGCGGTTTCGAACCTGTGGCCTTCCGGGAGTGAGGCGGATGCGATAACCGCTACACTAAAGATATGTTATTATTTTTAATCGAAAGAACAGGGTCAAGTAATTAAGCAATACATGAAAACAAACACCCCTCCATAGAAAATGCATTAGACTATACTTTGCAGGCCCATAACTCTGTGTCTACTAGAGATACCGGAATGTCCTTAGGATATGTTATAGTCCAATTTGTCCCCCATCTAACCATACTAAAATATTTGGGTTACGACAAACAGGGGCCGAGTACTTAAGCAAAACGTAAAGAAACAAACCCCCTCCATAGGAAATGAGTTAGACTATACTTTGCAGGCTCGTAACTCTGTTTCTACTGGAGATACCGGGATGTCCTTAGGATATGTTATAGTCCAAATTGTCCCCCATCTAAACATACTAAAAACTTTGGGCTACGACAAACAGGGGCCGAGTAATTAAGCTAAACGTAAACAAACAACCCCTCCATAGGAAATGCATTAGACTATACTTTGCAGGCTCGTAACTCTGTTTCTACTGGACATACGGGGATGTCCTTTGAGTATGTTTTAGTCCAATTTGCCCCCCATCTAACCATACTAAAAACATTGAGCTACGACAAACAGGGGCCGAGATATTAAGCAAAATGTTCGTCAACTTTGGTATCGTCTCACTTATTTTTATTATGTTACTTATGATTTTTGCACTAAACTTTGGAGGCTCATATCTCTTGTTCTACAAGAGATACTGGGATCTCCTTTGGATATGTTATAGTACTCTTTGCTCCCCATACAAGGATACTTTAAACTTGAGGCTACCTCAATATCGTCGTCAACTTATTTTTTGTCTCACTTATTGTTAGAAGGTTACTTTTGATTTTTGAAAATAAACTTTGCAGGCTCGTAACTCTGTTTCTACTGGAGATACGGGGATGTCCTTTGAGTATGTTATAGTCCAATTTGTCCCCCATCTAACCATACTAAAAACATTGAGCTACGACAAACAGGGGCCGAGTAATTAAGCTAAACGTAAACAAACAACCCGTCCATAGGAAATGCATTAGACTATACTTTGCAGGCCCATAACTCTGTGTCTACTAGAGATACGGGGATGTCCTTAGGATATGTTATAGTCCAAATTGTCCTTCATCTAAACATACTAAAAACTTTGGGCTACGACAAACAGGGGCCGAGTAATTAAGCAAAACGTAAACAAGCAACCCCTCCATAGGAAATGCATTAGACTATACTTTGCAGGCTCGTAACTCTGTTTTTACTGGAGATACGGGAATGTCCTTTGAGTATGTTTTAGTCCAATTTGTCCCCCATCTAACCATACTAAAAACATTGAGCTACGACAAACAGGGGCCGAGATATTAAGCAAAATGTTCGTCAACTTTGGTATCGTCTCACTTATTTTTATTATGTTACTTATGATTTTTGCACTAAACTTTGGAGGCTCATATCTCTTGTTCTACAAGAGATACTGGGATCTCCTTTGGATATGTTATAGTACTCTTTGCTCCCCATACAAGGATACTTTAAACTTGAGGCTACCTCAATATCGTCGTCAACTTATTTTTTGTCTCACTTATTGTTAGAAGGTTACTTTTGATTTTTGAAAATAAACTTTGCAGGCTCGTAACTCTGTTTCTACTGGAGATACGGGGATGTCCTTTGAGTATGTTATAGACTAATTTGTCCCCCATCTAGCCATACTAAGAACTAGGGCTACGACAAACAGTAGTCGAGTAATTAAGCTAATCGTAACAAACAAACCCCTCCATAGGAAATACATTAGACTAAATTCTGGAGGCTCGTAACTCTGGTCCTACCAGCAGTGTTGTTCTTGGTAGTACAAATGTACTCTTATTGTACATTTCAAATTTCGAGTACGAAAAATACATTTTGTATTTTTGGTAGGTTATTTAGTACTTTTTGGAATTACTAGAATGGGAAGTATTTTTAATTTTTTTGAGGGACGATTTTACACTTTTTTGAACAACGACGAGGAAATTAATATCTCAGTATTTAAAAAGGTTGATTATTATATTAAGTAGTAAATAATTTATATTAAATAATATTATATAAAACAGTTATAATAAAATAAATAGTATTCCATAAATTAATATAAAAAATAATCTTTTAATTATATTTAAGATATTTTGTATCTTAGATGGCGCGCTAAGCGTTTTGGAAGGGGTGAAAGTCAAAAGTACATTTTTCCCCCTAATTTCTGGAAAAGT
>JAEQBA010002563.1:159394-331855 GCA_019434445.1 Phalangium opilio
TAATATATGGCTGAATATTCAGAAAAATATAAATAGGCAAACAAAGCTATATTCAAATCCGCAACGTTTTCAACGGTTTTTACGGACGTGGTGTCGCCTATTATGGAAAAAGGGAACTAAGATTTTTCTAATCACCCGGAGTTTTCACTACGTTTTATTCTAAATACCTTAAGATACAGGAAGAAAAGTTTGAAGCAAATTACGGTTGATCCTACCTTTCACCAGTCGCAATTTGCTCTCCGACTGAACCTGGGTTAACCTAGAATATTGGATTACGAACAGAGCAAAGTCTGATTGAAAACTTAAAGAAACTTTGTTTTCGATCACTTTCGATGGAAAATTAATTCAAATCAACTTCAAAATGGATAAAAATTGACTTTCAATCTATTTAAAACATATTTTTACACACAATAAATGATATATTACATAAATATCGAAATAAAAAAGGCATATTTAAACTCAAAACTTCAAAAATGTGTTTTTTGTTTTTGTTTTTGATGAACTTTAGTTTCTTCTTACATTTTGGAAGCATTGGCCAAAATAGACTGCAATACCATTTTAGGAACTCTTCATTTCCGGTTCCGGATGAATTAAAAAATTGTTGGAGTATGGAAGCGCTGATGGAAGCTGGGCCGCTGCCATATTAACTTGATGGGAAATTAAAGATGGTTCGGGGGAACGAAGGGGCATACCTGAGGGGGGGAAACGCAATTAAACACTCTTTAATTCCTTAGTACACGCAACAATGTTAGTTAAACATCCCAATTGCCATGCAAGAGCCGCCGCCGCAATTAGCCATTAATTTATTTTTAAATTCCAAATTTTTAGGATTAATATTTATTACTGGTATAAAAATTACAAAAGAATCGTTAATTAATTTAATTTATTTTTCTGAAAACACCCAATTAGTGAAAGGCTCGATTAAGTGGCAGTATTTCGAATTAATTTTGTAAAATTCATCAGGATTTAAAATATGGAGTGCTGTCAGAAGCGCCGGTGTGACGTCACCCATGCTGTTTTCCCATAAAGAAAAAACGGTAACTGTCATGGCCGCCCATTGCTAAAGGCAGACTCGTGACGTTTATACCTTGGATCTGACGTCGTCACAAGTGACAGCACTCTATAGCAGCTAGGCTTTATTTAAGTTTAGATTTACCTTTACCGTCTAATATTGCGTAAGGTGGTGGCACAATCAGCGGTAAAGGTCCGGCGGAATGAGACGAAGACATTGGCAAATTCTCGTACAAGTTTCCCGTCGAGTTACTGCGATTGTAATTACCTCGTTGGGTACCACCCTCTTGTGTGGTGGAAGACTAATTATAAAGAAATTAAGATAATTAGCAGTCTTATTCCTGATCAGCGCCACCTACCCATAGCGGCGACTTTGAGAACTACTGTAAGCGGCAAGCCAATCAGATGTCGCTAAAATCTGGTGACGTCACTGACTGGCACTCTCGGGTCTTACCAAAAATGACGTCACCAGATTTTAGCGACATCTGATTGGCTTGCCGCTTACAGTAGTTCTCAAAGTCGCCGCTATGGGTAGATGGCGCTGATCAGGAATAAGGCTTATTACCGCTGAAATAACCAAACGAGAAGTTAATTAGTACCTGTCTGTACCGGGTCGACTTTGACAAAATCTGATGGCTTGCTCCAAAACAGGGGGTGAAGGGTCAACTTCCCCGAACTTATACATACTATAAGCTTCTTCTAAAGGTCATTAGCTTCATCGGGTAAACAGCGTTCTTTTGATAAGTCTGCCACGTTTTGTAAATATCCATCAAGCACCCGATCAAACGACTCTCTTCCGGCGGTGGCTCTTCTAAGAGCAAAGAGTTCATTTCATCCCTTAACGCTCCTAGACACAATTTGAAAGCTTCCCGGGCTAAATGTAGTCTATCAGTATCGCGAAGATATTTCCTAGAAAAACCCAATTAAAACTTAAGATAATGGCGGCGAAATTAATTAATTAATTAAGTAAGTGGGTGGGTCTCATAATTACTTTCCCAAATCAGGGGTTCGACTTAATTGTACTGTCATTTGAGTTAACATATTATGGTCTCCTTGTTGACGAAGAATGTCAATTAATAAGATGATGGAACGGAACATATGAGTGGCGAAACTTCCGGGACGATCTATTTCATCTATTGGTACTCTCCAAATACCCTAAAATTAATTACTTTCACTTTAGAGGGGCCAATATTAATTTTTTGGGGAATTAGCCATATGCCTGATCAGCGCACATGGGCATAGCGGCCAAAATTGGAACTATCATAAGGATGAGTGGGCACTCTATGTTAACTCCCTATAGGGCATAATAAGTCAAACCCTCGGAGATGCCATTACTCCATTTTATACGAGCTAAGAGCGGAAAAATATTTTATAAATTTTACACCTGTAAAATCTTTTAAAAAACACTTGGAACTTGTATTTCTACTTCTTTCGAGGAAATACCACCGTTTTCTGAAGGTAAGAGTCTTTTTTTATACATCTATTAGTAATAAAAACATTAAGGCGAGCTAAGCCTTGGTCATGGCCATAATGTAGTAGATTTGCACATAGAGGCTAATCACTAATCTGCCGTGTTTTACAAGACCAAGGCTTAGCTCGCCTTAAATGTTTTTATTACTAATAAATGTATAAAAAAAGACTCTTACCTTCAGAAAACGGTGGTATTTCCTCGAAAGTAAGTAGAAATGCAAGTTCCAAGTGTTTTTTAAAAGATTTTACAGGTGTAAAATTTATAAAATACGTTTTTCCGCTCTAGCTCGTATAAAATGGAGTAATGGCATCTCCGAGGGTTTGACTTATTATGCCCTATAGGGAGTTAACATAGAGTGCCACTACTTTAAGCTCATCCTTATGATAGTTCCAATTTTGGCCGCTATGCCCATGTGCGCTGATCAGGCATATGGCTAATTTTCGAGGTATTTACGTTAAAAAAGTTGGTGTTCTTTCTTTCACCAAATAAAGAAGGGATTGGAACGTGACTTGTCCCACCTAGAATGATTTCCCTGCTTTTTTGAAGGTTCTACAGCGAGACAAAACATTCTATTCTTTCTTCGAGTTAATTACAATTAAATAAGTATACCTTGTTTAATTGAGAATAACAATAATAATGGGCCAAACGATATAAGGATTTATAATGTTGAGGGAAACGTTGATGGCATTCCAAAATGGCAGCCAAACATTTCTCAATCAAATCGTTAAAAGTTAAGTTTTCTAATTTGACCGGCATTTCCGCGACTTTCGTCGTTTTGCCTTTATTCTTTGTCGCATTACCGATTTCGAGGTCATCTTTGACCGGACTCGGTTCACTTTTGGGACTAGGAACCGGGTTAAGGCGTCCGAGACCTTTTTCTTTAACTTTTGGTCCCCCAAAACGATTGTAGGTGACGATTTCTTCGAATCGGGTTGATCAAATCGTTCGGCGACTAAAGACAATAAGGAACTCAATATATCCTTGACCGTTGCCGAATCACTGGACTCGGACGACGATTCGACAGTTTGAATATTATTATTATTAGATTTCTTCCTGTGTTTGTGAACGTAATCGTGATCTTGTCCTTTGTTCGGAATTTTCTTTGACCCCTGAGGGGTTTCGTCTTCTTCCGAACTAAGCGTCCTACAAAGACTGACAAATAAACAAACAAGGAGGGTTAAATAAGGGTTACTTACGATTCTACTTCTTTAATTCTTCAAAGTTAGCGAACGGGCTATCTTCGGCGATTTTAAATAACGTTGTAAGGTTTCAAATTCTTCCTTGGTCGGTTGATCGATTTCTTTCCTCATCAGGAACTTCAAAATGGAAGTATGCGTCCTGTAGTAAACTTCCAGAGCTTCGATACCCAACTCCGGGATATTGTGATACAAAACTTTCTTTGGGTATTTGGCGCCTTCATTATGCAAATGTTCGGCAGCGAGTCTAAAGTGTTCCAAGAAAATCTCCGGACTTAACTGTCTCTTCTCGGCAATCTTTCCTAACATATAATGATGTAACCAAACTTCGGCCGGTTCGTTACTATCCTGGTATCTTTGATTGGCCGAAGTGAAACAATGTTCCGCAGTTCCTAACATCTCTTCCCTTTTATTCTTAAGAAGTTCGATAATATCATCGGGAAAATTGTACTGCGATTGTTGTTTCAGTTGCCTTGACGCGTAAGCGTGTAAAATATACGCCATATTGCCGTACTCAATCCATAACGCCATTCTCGTTGGATCCAGCTCTAAAGCTCTTTTAAAACATCTCAAAGCCGAGCATGATTTACGATAAACTGTCGTGTCGTTTCTCAAATCACTCTAATTTCAATATAACATCCTAATTAGCTAATTACACCTAAAGATAATTAATCAATTTATTAATTAATTAATTACGGATGTTAGTTTTTGTTCCAATTGGGAACTTCTCGCCAACGCCATTCCCGCCCATGAATCCATTCGATTTGGGTTGACAACAATGTCTAAGATATAAAATTTGGAAGCTTTTCCAAATTCTTTATTCTTAAAATAATAATCCCCTAACAAGTAGTAAGCGCCTTTAACAGCTACGCTGGGTTTAGCGGTTGTCAATGGTTCCGTCGGATATTTGTTTGTCCCCCCTTCAATATACGCAACGACACTTTCGGTAAAGTTAGTCGGATCTTCTTCCGGTGGAACCAGAAGTAAAATTCTTCGAAGGAGATTCTCAATCTATCATCGATGGAAAGATTAAACTCTGCTCGCGGGGTTTTTTCCCCCCCAAGGGGCTAAGACACCCGCAAAAACTTACTTCCGCGGAAACTGTGCTAGTTTTGTAACTATCAAACTCGGGAACAACTTCGGGTTGAAAGTACTCGTACAGTTGAATGGCGCTTTCCCAAGTTAAGGTAACGGGACTGGTATTGTGTTCCATGATATGTTTGACTTTAGTTCTTTTATTGGGATGACCGTACAGGCAATAAAAGCACTGTTCAATCCCTTGTTTCATATCATCGATATGTACGTCCGAAATTTGGAGTTCCTTCATCATGACGTCGATGGTCAAGTGTAGGAAGGCTCCGTCGGAATAAGTACACCACGATCTCCGACCGAGATAATCGTGGGCTGTCAAGAGTAGCATCAAAGAGGAAGGTAAGGCCGAGGCCAAATCCTCGTCGCTACTACTACTAGATGAATCGGACGAATCCGAGTCGTCAATGACTATAACTTGGGGTTCGGGTTTCTTAGGAACTGTTTTACTAGCTAACGATAAGATCTTCTTTTCTTCGCTGCAATTTTGACCAAATTTAGGCCAAACTTATTCAAATGACGATCGTTTTAACCACACTTACTGATGTATAAGTCGATACATTAACATCCAAGGAACGAGAGTGGCGATATTAGTTTCGGAATTGAATTCGGAACAATTCATTTGTAAACTAATGACTCTGATGAGATTGTTAGACAACCGAATTAATTTCCCGCTACCAACTTCACCCAATAGACTTTCGTTTTTATCCAGACACTTATCCAAACCCAAGAGTAAAAGCGCGATAGTATGAGCCCAATCCCTGGTTGTCGTGTTGCAACCGCTCGAAATGTATTGTTGCAACGCTTCGTTAAAAGCCGCTTCACCCCAATAAAGACAATCCTTAAAAACTTTCAATTTCCATAAGGAATCTTGTAAAAGAAGTAATTGGTAATGACGTTCCGGTATATTGCCATCTTCCAGGCTTTTAAGACGCGTTTGAGGTCGTTTGAAGGTTAAAACTAACAAATCAACGACGCGTTGGTATTCCCCTTGTTCGTAAAGACGGTGAACCTCTTCCAGAGATTGGGAACGTTGCAATGATTCGCGTTTTTCATCGACACTAGCTAAAATTAGGTCAAAAATATCACTTTGATCCCTGAAGCTGAAACTAATTAGTAATTAGCCTTATTCCTGATCAGCGCCATCTACCCATAGCGGTGACTTTGAGAACTACAGTAAGCGGCAAGCCAATCAGATGTCGCTAAAATCTGGTGACGTCATTTTTGGTAAGACCCCCCCGAGAGTGCCAGTCAGTGACGTCACCAGATTTTAGCGACATCTGATTGGCTTACCGCTTACAGTAGTTCTCAAAGTCGCCGCTATGGGTAGGTGGCGCTGATCAGGAATAAGGCTAATTAAGTACCTAAACATATCATATTATAAATATGACAATTGACTAGAAATAACTTTAAGGGTTGTTTAGTAAATTCTTCTTCTTCTTTGAGAACAGTCGCTGCCTAAAAACAACGTAGGAAGAACGTTAAAAGAAAGAGATGGGCGGGCGAACGAAATTACTAACTTTGTCTGTAAATCTAACGGCTCCCAACATGTCCCCTTCCAATATACAAAGCTTGGAATGTTGCCATAAGGCTAATTTAAACAATAAATTAATTAATTAATAACCCAGTGGTGTGTTCTGTTTTAATTTTGTCTATGAAACGATTACGACGTACTTCTAACAATAAATTCAACCGTTTTGTCCTTAAACGCGTCCCTTCGGACCATAGAATGGATTAAAAAATCGCCATCTTCGTAGAAAAACTTTCCAGGAAAGTCGGTACCCAATCCGGAGGAATTACCATTTCCCCCGGCACTGTTCCTGGAGTGATTTAACGAAGGAGAGACTGAAGACAGTCTATTTTTAATTTGCCATTTGTCAACTTTGAGTTCGTGATAAACTAACGTTATCTATACGATTAATTAACAGACATTAATTTAATTTCAAACTATCGAAATTAAATCGATAAACAACAACCAAGAACCAACCCATCCATTTATTTCAATTCTTTCCGAAGAAACTTCGGAGCTGAATAGATTAGGTTGCGTAATATGATTTCGCCACCGTTCATAGGCCCCCATATAAACGTCAGTTAACCCAGAAGGCCAAACAACATCGTATTTCAAACTCAATTCTTTCAAGAAACTCTTATACAAATCTAGAATCCCCCCGTTTGTTTTATGAGCTTCGAGAAAAGCTTTTACATCTTCAACTTCGGAATTTTTTAAATAATCAACGTTTTCCGGTAATTGTTGTTTCTCTGAAAGTTTTAATTAATTAATTAATTAAAGCGATTAGCTCCCTTTGATTTATTTTAAAAAAAAGTAAAGCGAGTATACCTTCGAGTACACAGGGTACACTTTGACCGTAAGTATGGTCATTATTTTGGGGGATATCAATTTGAAGAGCCATGGGATCATCGTCATCCTGTTCATCTTCTTTTCCTTCACCCCTACGATTTATCGTAACTTTCAGAAATATGCGTAATCCTAGCCCTAAGCGAGTACCCGCTACCCGCTACCCCACAATTACACGATCGCGTAAATTTTATTTCTTTCTACCCGAAAGTTTTCGAATAATTCAAATTTTCCCGCCAATTATTTGTGAAAAGGATTAGGTCAAACTATTGTTATAAAAACTTTAGTTTTTAGATCACGTATTTAGGAACACGAAGTATTTTAATTAATATGTGATCTGAAAAACTAAATATTTTTGACCAGATATTATTTTTGCTACCCGAAAAGCACTGGACAATTGGTAGGTCTAATTATTGGAGTACGCGTCAAAAAAATCCGGGTACCCGCTACCCCATCGCGTAAATTTTATTTCTAACAACCCGCCGAAATTTTTCGAATATTTCAAATTTTCCCGCCTTTTACCTGTGACAAGTCTTAGGTCAATAATTGATTATGCACTCAGGGGGGAGGGGGAGGGGTACCAAAACAAAATTGTTATAAAAAACTTTAAATCATTGTCATTAGATCACATTTTAATTAATATGTGATCTAGAAAACTAAAAATTTTGACCCAATATGAGTTTTGCTACCCAAAAAGCACTGGACAAAGTGGGCAATTGGTACTTTTGGTAGGCCTTGGTAGTTGGTACTTTTGTTAGGCCTTGGTAGTTGGTACTTTTGGTAGGCCTTGGTAGTTGGTACTTTTGTTAGGCCTAATTAATTGGAGTACCCATCGGACGTTTTTTCCAACCCCAACCCCAAGCCCGACATTTAATTCTTAAACATTTACAAATGTGTTTCCAATCAATCTTACAAAAGACTAGAGGGAAGAAATTTCCGCAACAATTCCATATAATTGGTATTATCCTGAGGTTTCCTAACTCCAGGATTGCGTACTCTAGTTGACCTCCTCTTCCAGGCGGGGTCAATACTTTCATAAGGAAATCTTTTCCTTTTTCCTTTGGGTTGTACGATCCCAGTTGATCCCATATTAATCTCGGGGAGATCTTCCTTATTGGCCTGATTTTTCTCGTCACCATTTTCATCCACTTCCATCAACAACAAGCCATCCTTCTTAGCTATGGGACTGTCTTGGGACTGAGATGTTTGAGCGCTGTTTTGATAAGAGGGAGAGGCCTCGCTACTCGATCCCTCCGAAGAGGAAGTGACTGTTGTGGGGGAGGATTCTTTCTCTCCTTCAGTTCCCTCGTCTTTTCCTTCCCAATATTTTGATAAATCTACTTGGCAAGCTATTGACTAAAGACAACAACGGAGAATTAGCCTTATTCCTGATCAGCGCCACCTACCCATAGCGGTGACTTTGAGAACTACTGTAAGCGGCAAGCCAATGAGATGTCGCTAAAATCTGGTGACGTCATTTTTGGTAAGACCCCGAGAGTGCCAGTCAGTGACGTCACCAGATTTTAGCGACTTCTGATTGGCTTGCCGCTTACAGTAGTTCTCAAAGTCGCCGCTATGGGTAGGTGGCGCTGATCAGGAGTAAGGCTAATTTGGTTTAAAGAACCAGATTTCCTTTAAAAAAAATAAATCTTCTTACAATATGAGTATCGGAGTTTTTCATAAAATCGTATAAAACGTTTAGATTTTCTCCTAGACTTTTCCAACTATAGTTTTCAAATGATTTTTGGAATGAAATTTTGGGTAACGGTGTTGGTTTACAGAGTTCTCTTTTTCGTTCACGTATTTCTAAGGCTTCATTAACGAGCTATAAAATTTAATTTAAATTAATAGGACTTGAAATCAAATTAAATTTAAATAACTTATGTTAAACTAATTATAATTAACCTTTTGAGCAACTTCTTTGTCATATTTTACGGTATAAACTCTCGGATCACTAATTAATAAATAAACGGAAGGAAATTCAGTGTTTTTTGACCTTTTTTGGAGGTTTTGAAGAATTTTTTATACCATTCTTTAAAGGTCACATCAGATTCTAATCTAAGCATTGGATGATCCTGATAAATTTGATCCCTAAAGGCTAATCCTTTCGTATAGGAATAATATTTTTCCAAAGCTCTTGCGATATAATATAGACATGCTTGAAAAGAATATATATTTTTTTTTAGTTTAAACTAAAGAGATTTTAATTTGGGGGTAATTATTTTAAGTTACCAGTGTAATCATTTAGAGCGTAAGTCAGAGTAATTATTCTGTCCAGACAGAGTTTATGATTGGGGCTGCATCTTAAGCCCTCTTCAAAGCATAATTTGGCTAACGGAAAATTTTCAAGTTTTTGAGCGATTAAACCCATCTTGAACCATACACTAACATCTGTCATATCTATATCCACAGCCTAAACATCAAATTAAATCATTTAAAAAGAGATTTATGGGTAATTTCTTCTATAATCTATACAGGGTTCATACAACTTTTGGAAAAGAAATTTCCCTGAGATTTCCAGGGTTTTTCCCCATATAATTCCCTGAATTCTCCATGTTTTTCGCGTATATGGAGTATCCTATGGAGCAAATGTTAACGGAAGAGGAGGGGGAAAATAAGACTATAACATAATCAAAGGACATCCCCGTATCTCTAATATAACCAGAGTTATGAGCCTCCAAGTTTAGTGTAATGTTAATCCTTTGGAGGGTATGTTTATGAACATTTTGCTTAATTACTCGGCCCCTGTTTGTCGTAGTTCTACGCTTTTAGTATGGTTGAATGGAGGGCAAATAGGACTATAACATACTCAAGGGACATCCCCGTATCTCTAATAGAACCAGAGTTATGAGCCTCCAACAAAGCTGGGTGTAATGTTAACCCTATGGAGGGAATGTTCACGAACATTTTACTTAATTACTCGGCCCCTGTTTGACGCAAATTTCCCTGATTTCCCTGAATTTTACTAAAAAATATTCTAAATTTCCCTGAGTTTTCCCTGAAGTTTTAGTCAACTATTTATTTCCCTGATTTTTCCAGGTTTTCCCTATTTTCCAGGTTTGTATGAACCCTGCTATATTATAAAGACCTCTAAATAGGCTTTCATGGCCGCTTTCAAGTCCCCTCTTTCACTGGCTATTACAGCCAGGTTCTTATAGGCCAAATAACGTAATGTAAGACCAGGTGGTAAAGGAACTTCTTTGGGATTACTCCTGGGAAAGTGTTGTTTAGTAAAATCCGTCAGAAGTAATTGTTGTAAAGCTTCTTCAGCTTCGGAATTTCTTCCATATTGAATGTGTTCGAGGGCTTTACGATAGACTTCAAACGCTTCCTCTTCCTAGACACATTTAGAAAGGATCTTTTTACACAATGTACATACAATTCGGACAAGGAATACACTTTGCGTCAGTGCACGGTTTCCAGTAATTTCAATGATATAGTTTAAATTTGTCTCGGAAAAGGAAGGAGGAAACTAAAGACCCGTAATCTTATTTCTTTGTAAATATAAAGATATTTTGGGTACCAAGGCTTCTTTTGTTGTTGTAATTGGTCCATTGCTTTCTTCATCCGAGTCCGGAGTATCGTCATTGAGCGCGGTAATTGAAATCTATCGTAATTAATTATAATTATAATGAATACCACGCAAATTTCCTATTAAAACACTGGGAAAAAATATTAGACTGTCAGTTTCAAGAAAACTTCGCTTACCATTGTATTATTTTTCAATTAATATCGCATTTTAAAGAAACATGACGCGCTAATTGGTTATTAATAATTAAATATGCTAATAATATTATAAAATAATGCTGGAATGTGATCTTTAATTTGACACGAATTTCCCGAGAGACTACCTGTACATGAATTGGGCCTCGGCCTAATAAGAAATCAAGGTCAAAGTTCCTCCAAACTTTTTGAAAATATGCAAATTATTGAATTCGTTCGGTGTTTATCCTCAACAACGGAAATTAGACGAAAACAGAGATACCGATTACTTAATCGGAACGCATTCTCTTTTGTAGCCTCGGTCTGGAAAGCCAATGAAAGGTTTGTTTAAGAAATTAGCATATTCTCGTCATCCGGGAATGCGAGTTGCGCGAACGTAATGCGTAGTAGTCAAGTTTAGTTATTGACAGAGAGATCGAGCGAAGATTTAGAGAAGTTTCATCAGTTGTAAGTTTATATTTTTAAATATTTATCGTTAAACAAATGTGTATATTAAAATTATCGTTGTTTCCCCAGTAAATCGCGATAAATTTTGAGTATTTGTTTTCTAATTAACGAAAGTAGGGCAAATTGTTAGTCGCGATTCTTCGGAGCTTCCGAGGTCACGACACTTTACCAAGAAAAGATAGGCCTAACGTATAATAAGGATAAGGGACTACCCCAATAAGCCATTGCACTCGTTCCTTCCCTTTTTAGCCCCAGCTGGTTTGTTGGCAGGAAATAATTGAGCGGACGGTAATTAACTGTTTATAGTAAGCCATTTCATTTTATTTACGGCGCAATCGGAGATTTTAGTAATAGAAAATCGGACCTTAGCCTAGGCTTAGGACTAATCAAAGTTGTATTTCCCTTCTCCAACTTCCCATTACCTAGCTGTTGCTCCTTTTTTTGAACCTCTAGGCTTATTTGATGCAGTCCAATGAATTTATAGGTCTAACCCCTAAATATTTTCAATGAAATTCCTTTGAAGAATGCTAAATTATTAATATTTTAATTACCATTGAGAAATTATTTTCAGTTTTATATATATATATAATATAAATCCCAGGCACATAGCTAAAAATGCAAATCAGTAGGATATGTTTTAAAATTTTTACATTGAAATTGTTAGCCCATAGTTGTTTTGCATTGTTTCCAATATGAGAGAGAGAAAAAAAAACCTGTTTTCTCATTCAGGCAATGCAATTAATAACTCACAATTGAATTGCCTCTGGCTCTAATTACCTTTGTAGAGAACAACTTATTTGAACTTTTGATTAACGTAAAGTATTAAATTAGCTTAGAAACTTTTTTCCCAGATTCCATTGCGTTTCTATTTGCAGGCAAATATACTGTTTTAAGACCAAAATATATCACCAACACATTCATTATAAAAAAAAGTATATTCCAAAATGATCCCGGAAAAAAAATCTAAACCAATAACTGACGGTAATAGCGAAGAAGTTGACCCTGTTGAGAAAAGTTTGATTAAAATGGGTTGTCTCCAGCTACATTACGCGGTTCAAGACTGTATAGCTGAAACTCGAGACTGGAGAAAATGTCAAAAACAAGTGACAGAGTTCAAAAATTGCGTTGAAAATTATAATAAACAAAAGATGAAATGATTAATTTAATTAACACCCTAATGATCAGTTATTGTTTTAATTACAATGTAAAATAGCTTAATAAATCGTAGGAAATGATGATTAAATTAGCGTATAATGAATCCTTTTAGATTTGGGAGGGAGAGGGATAACATTGCAACTCGATATGTTATCTACGAGTGTTAAAGAATGTTTTTTTTTTTTGTGTTCATTCAGAATTTGAGAATTTACGAAAATTCAGGCGTACTGCTTTTGCTAAGCTGTGACCAGTTTTATTTTCTCCAAAAATGTCATCTTGTGAAGATCAAAATTTGGAAGTAGGCCAATTATTTTTAACTCTAAAAAAAAAAAAAAATAATACCTTTGTGTGGATGATTCATAAGGGCTTGCTTTTCCCAAAACAATTAGCGTAGCTTATTCCTGATCAGCGCCACCTACCCATAGCGGCGACTTTGAGAACTACTGTAATTGGCAAACCAACCAGATGTCGCTAAAATCTGGTGACGTCATTTTTGGTAAGACCCCCCTGAGAGTGCCCGTCAGTGACGTCACCAGATTTTAGCGACTTCTGATTGGCTTGCCGATTACAGTAGTTCTCAAAGTCGCCGCTATGGGTAGGTGGCGCTGATTAGGAATAAGCTACGCTAATTGCTTCGAATTATAAAACAATTAACTGCAATAATTTATTGCAATTATTTTCCCCAAAAAGTGTCCACTATGTATGGAACCATTAGAAATGGATGACATCAACTTTTTTCCATGCACATGTGGTTATCAAATTTGTCGATTTTGTTGGCATCGTATTAGGACAGATGAAAATGGCCTTTGTCCAGCTTGCCGAAAGGTATTCCTCCTGACCACTCTGTGCCACTCTCTCTCTCTCTCTCTCTGTCTTCATTCCTTAACTTTACATCCTTAATTTCCTCCTTGTTTATAGCAATACCCCGAAGATCCTGCGGATTTTAAACCACTTTCAGTTGAAGAGTAAGGATCATGAGTTTGGTTCATGGGTATTCATACAAACCTGGAAAACCTGAAAATGTCAGGAAAATAAATTGTTCACTGTGAATTCAGGGGAAACTCTGGGAATTGAATTGTTCACTATGGATTCAGGGGAAACCCTGGGAAATTAATTGTCCACTATGAATTCAGGGAAAACTGGGAAATAAATTGTTCACTATGAATTCAGGGGAAACCCTGGGAAATTAATAGTTCACTATGGATTCAGGGGAAACTCTGGGAAATGAATTGTTCACTATGAGTTCAGGAAAAACTCTGGGAAATTGTTCACTATGAGTTCAGGGAAAACTCTGGGAAATTGTTCACTATGAGTTCAGGGAAAACTGGGAAATTGTTCACTATGAATTCAGGGAAAACTCTGGGAAATTGTTCACTATGAGTTCAGGGAAAACTCTGGGAAATTGTTCACTATGAGTTCAGGGAAAACTCTGGGAAATTGTTCACTATGAGTTCAGGGAAAACTCTGGGAAATTGTTCACTATGAATGCAGGGAAAACTCTGGGAAATTGTTCACTATGAATGCAGGGAAAACTTTGGGAAAGTTTTTAATAATATTTAGGGAAATATGTAAGATTGCCTTGAAGAGGCTGCTATAAGAATTAAATAATCAATCCCATAGTTATTGCCCCTAAAAAAAGGTCACTGGTGGCGTTGCACCTGGAAATATCATATAAATACGTGGGAAGAAAACCTGGAAATGTCAGGGAAATGGGTTTTCCAGAAGTTGTATGAACTGTGTTATAATTGGGTGTAGCTGGTTATAGTAGTTCTTTTTGCCGTAATAGGTTACAAAAGATAAAGACAGAAAAGAGACAGAAAGACCAACAAAGGAAACAGAAAATTTCTGAGAATCGAAAACATTTAGCAAATGTTAGAGTGGTTCAGAAAAACCTAGTTTTTGTTGTTGGATTACCGCCGCGGCTAGCCGATACCGAAGTATTAAAAAAACATGATTATTTTGGGAAATTTGGTAAAATACACAAAGTGGTTGTAAACCACACAACTTCGTATGCAGGGTCACAGGTACGACGCCCTTTTGGATTCCCCCTTGTCTTTTCCCTTAATTAAATAAGGGATTTGCACCATTTTGCGCAGGGTCCAAGTGCGAGTGCATATGTTACATACGTAAAAGGAGATGACGCTCTAAGAGCGATTCAGGCTGTAAACAGTATCCAAGTTGATGGACGGACGCTAAAATCTTCTTTAGGAACCACAAAATATTGTAGCCATTTTCTAAAGAACCAACAATGCCCGAAAACGGATTGTATGTATTTACACGAATTAGGAGACGAAGCCGCCAGTTTTACGAAAGAGGAGATGCAACATGGGTTAGCCCACCCCCCTTTATTAGCCATTATTATTGTTGGTTAATAACTAAACTAACAAAATCGCTCTTTTTCTCTCTCTCTCTCCCTATCTCTCTTCTTCTCTCTCCACACACAAAAGGAAACATCAAGAATACGAAAAGAAATTACACGATCAGATGTTAGGAATGTGCAATGTAAATAGGTAAATCAATCCTTTCTTCAAAGGTCTTTCTTTCTTTCTTTGCTCCGTGTCATGTCTTAACTCATTGGGTGGTATAACTTAAACTTTACTTCCCACTGTGTGATTTTGATGTCAAAAAAACAACATCCGAAACAGGAAAAAAATGATGCTCCAATTTGAATTCAATACTCGCGTCTCTAGACTTTCAACTCCCTCTTAAATCAAGTTAAAAAAAATTGAAATTAGGTCAGGAAGAGTGTCAGTCTCCCAAGGAAGTGAAAGGATTATTTATATTAAATAACACAGGGTTCATACAAACGTGGAGAACCCATTTAAACCCAGTTTATTTTAGCTTGTACTAAATTTTGAGAGTCATTTTTATGCAAATTCGTTTAAGTTTAATTAATGACGCTGTCGTACTCGCGTTAGTTTTATGGCTTTTTATTTATTTATTTTTTAATTTTTTTTTTTTGGAAATGACACTACTCTCTCTCTCTCTCTCTGTCGTGAATAGGAAACAAACTTCGTCACCTTTCAGTCAAAATCAACAAAGCCAAAAAGAGGTGTGGCCGTCGTTGCAAGGCGGGAAGAATAACGGGGAAGCCAGATTGAACGGGTTAAATAAATCTAATAAAAATGGAGGGACAAAATGTCGACACGGCTCTGGAGATGAGAATCATAAAAGGTATTGCATACGCCCTCTGTTTGGAAAGATGGGGCGAGGGGTAGGGGAAAGCAGAGTCTAGGCCTGATAACCAGGGCTGTGCGGCGGGTCCAGATTTTTGGATGTCGGGTAAACTTCGGGTAATAGAAAATTTTAACCGCCGCAGGTATCGTGTCCTATTCTCAATTACCCGCCGCGGGTATCGCGTCCTATTCTCAATTACCCGCCGCGGTATCGGGTCCTATTCTCAATTACCCGCCGCGGGTATCGGGTCCTATTCTCAATTACCCGCCGCGGGTATCGGGTCCTATTCTCAATTACCCGCCGCAGCTTTCGGTTCCTATTCTCAATTACCCGCCGCGGGTATCGGGTCCTATTCTCAATTACCCGTCTGGGGGGATCCGACCTGCAAAATCCCCAAAATTAGCTTTCAGGAGATTTCAAAGCCGAGCCATTATCCCATAGTGTAATTCATTAAACAATATTCATTAATTACTTGTTACTAATTAAATTATTTAATTATGAAAGACAGAAGTATTGAAACACGCGCGGTAACGTCATGAACGGGACCCGTCAGACTCGGCGGCGGGTATTGGCAAAGGCTTAAAATTGGGACTCGGGTACCCGTTCGCGTCCTAAAAAATATGTTTCGGGTATTGGGTCGGGTACCCGCACACCCCTGCATAACTAAAGCAACGCGGGTGGTTTGCCACGATCTTCACGCCATTTCGTTTTTTCCTTTTCATTCGTTCTATAGTAATAAACGAAATCGGCATTCAGAAGAGAAATCTCACAAAATCACGGGCGTGGGTTTAGGAGGAGGAGGAGGAGGCGGCGGCAAAGAGAATAGAAGCGCACATTTGGGTTTAGAGAGTGGCGAAGGAAAGAGCAGCCCGGATCGCAGACCTCCTAGTAGAGGTAGCACAAATTCGACCCATAGCAGTACTAGTAGTTTGAACTGTTCACCCAGCGACGGAAGCCAACAACATTGTAGCACGCCCCCAAATTGGTCCCAATCCACATCCTCGTCTTCTTCGGCCATTTCGGCGGCGGATATACCCTACGAAATTGAAAAGAATTCCAGTTTGCGAAATTTGGGGATGGAAGATTCGCCCGGGTCCTTGTCCCCGACTTATTCGGACAGTCCCACGCAGTCTTCTCCTTTTGGCAGCCTCTCGAGCAATACGGCGCCATCGCCTCCCCCTCTAAATATCCCCTTGTCGCCTCAGATTAGCGGTGGTTCCTCGTCGTCGTCGGGATGGGTCGATTCCATAACCCCGATTGAATCCCTTCATCCTCGAGATACTATTCCTCCTTTCGCGACTCTGCCCAAAAATAACCCCACCACGGTGGTATCGCAGGGCGGAGGAAGTCATATAGGATCTATTGGCGGCGGTGGTGGTAATAGAATGGCAAACGATTGTCACCTGCTAGGAAACAACCAAATGAACCCGCAGATGAACCCCTTACATCTTAACCCCAATATGGGCGGCGGTGGTGGTGGTGGACTGCGCTCGAAAGAAGCGACTTTGAATAATGTCGGGATCGGTGCTCCCAGATTAGAAAATGGTTTTTCCGATTTGTACAGTGGCATCAAGAGATCGTCTCACCTACAGAATGGAGGTGAGATCCTACTCCTTCTTCTTCTTAGGATATGTCGCCACCGTCTTCGTGAATAATAATAGTACTTAAGGTCGCGATTAAAATTTGGTTTTTCCCCCCATTTGTTCAGAATGGGCTCCCAACTCCGAACATCAACAATTGGGCCTTGTAAATGATCGTGTTAACGTAATTCAAATGAAAAATTACATTGATACCAGCAGCAACGATACCGATTGGCAAGCGGCATTTGGGTTTGGTAACTCGCAAAAATCGCAAGACGACGATTTAGGTACTGTCCCCTCCCCCATTAGGTTAGGGTTAACCTTAGTGGATTATCCTGATGACGATAATAAATACCCTTTAGGTTTTGACCCCTGGGATGAATCTTCAAAGGGATTAGCGGATCTTTTAGAAAAGGAAGCCAACAGAAGGTCGGTGGAAGGTAACTTTCATTATGGACAAAGTAGTTCCAACGGGCCGAGTATGATGAATTCCGCGCCCCAACATTTACGTCATCATCCGATGGGTGGCAATCCGAGAATGCTTAATAATTTTCCAGTCGAAAGAGGGCCACCACCTCCCCTTTCTCATCATTCTATGGCACCCGTTCGTCGGGTGGCCGCGCCCCCGCCCGGGTTCGCTCCGAATCACGTCAATGCTTTTGGAAATGTACATAGGCCACCTTTTAGCTGCGGTAATTGTTAAATGATCCTTTGACGTGATGGAACTTGCAAGATTGAATCATTGATTGTAGATCCGGAGACGGAAATGATTCGTATGAAGCCCCAACAACAACAACAACAACAAATTGGTGGCTTGGGTGTCATCCCGCCACCTTTTTATCAAGATAATATGGTGGAGACATCTCAATTGCGATCCATTAACCATATGAAGAGCGTCAATCCAAATTGCATACCAAACCACAGGCCAAAGGTTGGGCGGCTGCGTCTTTCAGGGCTTAATAGTTGATTACGTTTATTGGAATTATCTTTTACTAATTTAAGGTTGGAGAGAGCTATAATTCTAAAGATTGGCAAGAAGGTCTAAGGTCTCTGTTACCTAATATCAGCATTAGTTTTGGTCCCCCGCAGCATTCGACTAACCCCACTCAGATTGGTGCTAGAATGAATCCACTACCCATGAAGAGTAAGTGTCAGCTTATTTTCGCGTCAAGGAGTTCTCTCTCTCTCTCTCTCTTTCTTCTATACCGAGAGGAGAGAAGAGCGAGAGAGAGAAAGAGAGAGACGGAGAGAGAGAGGGGGGACGGAGAGCGAGAGAGAGAGAGAGAGAAAGCGAGTAAAGAGCGCGAGAAAAGCGAAAAGCGCGGAGAGAAAGAGAGAGAGCAAAGAGAGAGAAGAGAGAGAGAAGGAGAGAGAGAAGAGAGAGAGAAAGAGAGAGAGAAGTGAGAAGAGAGACCAGAGAAGAGAAAGAGAGAGAGAAGGAGAGAGAGAGAAGAGAGGGGAGAAGGGGAGAGATAAGAGAGAGAGAAGGAGCGCGAGAAGGGGCGGCGAGCGAAGGGGAGAGAGAGAGGGATGAGAGAGAAGGGGTCGAGAGAGAAGGGGAGAGAGAGAAGGAGAGAGAGAGAGGAGAGAGAGCGAGGAAGAGAGAGAAGAGGAAAAGAGAGCGACGAGAGAGAGAAGGAGAGAGAAGAAGAGAGAGAGAAGCAGAGAAGAAGAGAGAGCTGCGAGAGAAAGAGAGAAAGAGAGAACGAGAGAGAGGGAAGGGCGAGAAAGAGAGCGAGACGAGAAGAGAGAAAAGAGAGAGAGAGCAGAGCGAGAAAAAGAGAGAGAGAAGAGAGAGAGAGCATACCCTCTCTCTCTACCTCTCTAGCTATACCTCTCTCTCTCCTACCTCCTCTTCTATACCTTCTCTCTCAAACTGACAAGGTCCGTTTCAGATCATACCAAATGTGGAACGGAAGCCAAAGTTCTGATATGCCGTGGTCGGCCCAAGATTCATCGATTCTTGGTACGGGATTCTGTTTGCAGATGGTCAGTCGTTTTAATTGCAATCTTTTTATATTGGGGCTTGGTTATTTTTACAATCTTTTAGTGAGTATTGTCTTTTCCTTCCTTCATCTTTTGAGTGTCCTTAGTTCTTTGGGACATTCGGAAAGTCCACCACATTGGATGAAATCCCTTCAGCATTAACGATAGAGGACGGAATCTGTAGCTTTCAGCACAATCAGCAAGTCCACCGGCTCCGGTATTTGCGTTAAGAGGTTGATATCCTTTTTTATATTTTCCTTTTTTTTCTTATCCTTAATTATAATCCGGATCTTCCGAGTTTCATTTTTAATATCTTCCTTTTTTTTTGCGATGCCAATCTTAAATATTTATTTCGCTGTTGACACTTGCAATTGCATTGCAAACTTCGGTTAATATTAATTTGTTTAACCCTACCTTCCTAAGTTGTTGTTCTTTTTTTTTTCTTCCTTTTTGTTTATTTTGCACGCGATTATTACTTTTACCGAAATTGCGTTAGCGTCAGCCAATGGCCAAAATGCTAGACCGCGTCTCAGATGCCGCTGCCGCCCACCCGGTTTTGGCGCCCCGGGGCCGACCGCGGCGGAAACACGGCCAATCTCGAAAGTGGAGTGTTTCCAACCCCGCCCCCCACCCCCCGCCTCATCCTCCAACCACCCTTTTTTCCCTGGACATTTCCCTTCCTAACATTCGTCTAATTATTAAGACTTGGTTAATTAATTAATTAATTAACACGCTTGAAGTAATCTTAAACTGCCTTATTGTTTCATTTGTCCTTATCAAAATAATTGCTGCTGGTAAAAAAAGATATAAATTGATCCTAGTAGATTAAATCAAAGCTATTTCGTGTTAAAATATTATTATTATTATTATTGAGAAATTGCGAATAAATTTAAGATGGTTGACCTTTGACTTGGCTATATGTTTTTTTTTTTAATAAAATTTAAAAATTTTATTAGATTTTATTTCCTTAGATTTATTTTTAATTTCCTTAAATTTATTTTATTTATTTTTTAATTTCCTTAGATTTTATTTTATTTATTTTAATTTCCTTAGATTTTTATTTTATTTATTTTTTAATTTCCTTAGATTTTATTTTATTTATTTTTTATTTCCTTAGATTTTTATTTTATTTATTTCCTTAGATTTAATATTTTTTAAAAAGAATTTCTTCAAATTTAAGATTGTTTAAATAGAATTTCCTTAGATTTAATAATTTTTTAAATAGAATTTCCTTAGATTTAATAATTTTTTAAATAGAATTTCCTTAGATTTAATAATTTAAATAGAATTTCCTTACATTTAATATTTTTTAAATAGGATTTCAATTTCCTTAGGTTTAATATTTTTTAAATAGAATTTCCTTAGGTTTAATATTTTTAAATAGAATTTCCTTAGATTTAATATTTTTTAAATAGAATTTCCTTAGATTTAATAATTTTTTAAATAGAATTTCCTTAGATTTAATAATTTTTTAAATAGAATTTCCTTCCTTAGATTTAATAATTTTTAAATAGAATTTCCTTAGATTTATTATTTTAAAATAGAATTTCATTAGATTTAATATTTTTTTAATAAAATTTCCTTTGATTGGCTTTATTTATTTATTTACTTATTTATTTAATAGGTTTACAATTCTATTATGCTTTTAAATTAAAATTTTATTCCTAGTTGCATTTAGTTTGAAAATAATTGCAATTATTTTCGAAATTCTGACAAATTTCCTTCTTTTCTCTTTCTCTTTCTTCCTCTGTATATTTGCAGACCTTTAGTCGTCGACTGTAAATATGAAATGAGACGACCAATTGTTTTGCCATTCGCATATTGACTGAATTAGGTGCAGATTTAACAAACAAACAACAACAAAATATATAAAAATTAAGTTCTCTTGGAAAAAAAACGGAAAAAAAATACAAAACAAAAAATAATAACAACAACAACAACAACAACAAAAGACATCTATAATTAATTATTAAGTCTATATTTTTTAGTTTTTTTTTTCTGTAATATTGGCCCACAAAAACAAACACATTTCAAAACATTTCTGTTTAGATATAAAATTATTAGATTAACAAAAAATTAAACAAAAATGTACATTGCTCTATTTAAAGTCTGTTTTTTTGTTTTTTTAAAGCTTTGAAAACAAAAAACAGTCTTTTCTTCTTTTTTTTTTTTTCAAAAATATTTTTCCCCCCATTTTTTTAAGTACATTTTCTGGCAGAAAAAAAAAAAGATGTGACATTTATTTATGTGATAGAAAATATAAATTGTATGGTATGCTTTGGAACATCTTGTTAAATTAAAATGTTATGAAAGCAAACGAGTATTTTTCTTACTTTTCTTACTTTACATTATCAACTTTTGTTTATAAACCGTTTTGAATCGATTCGACTCCGCCCACTCGGGATGGGAAAAGTTGCGTGTGTGACGTCACAGTCGGGTATGCTTTGGAACATCTTGTTAAATTAAATTGTTATGAAAGCAAACGAGTATTTTTATTTTTCTCTGTTTATTTAATATTTTTCTTTACTTTACATTATCAACTTTTGTTTATAAACCATTTTGAATCGATTCGACTCCGCCCACTCGGGGAAAAGTTGCGTGTGTGACGTCACAGTCGGGTATCGGAGCGAGCGAACGGTCGGAAGTCGCCGCCGCGATAGTGTTCGGTGTTGTCATTTAATTTGCTTCCCAAAGCTTTATTTTTCTTCGTTTCTCGCAAAGTTTATTTTGTTTGGTTAGTTAAGCGTCGCGTTTAACCTCGTAAGCGTCCAGTTGGCATTAATTCCGTCGTTTTTATCGCATTTGTAAGTCTTGTTTTTTGACACGGGATCCTGGGGGGTTTCTTTAAGCCTTGGCTTCGTCTTATGGCGGGATCTTGCGAAGTTGAGTTTGAGGGGGCAAGGCATTGGCCGACCTACGAGTTATGGATGGTGATTTTTCCTACGTGTACCCCTTACTTAGGCCTACGCTATCTTTATTATTACGTGGGGGAACGGGACAATCTCGCTGCCCAGTTGTAATACCCAAAATAAATGTCAAGATATTTAAATTTCTTAATATAACTGCAACCCCTTCGCGTAAATTTAAAAATATTGACCACTATCTTTCTTTAAAGTTTAAACGCGTATCCCCTAAAAGTACACTGTACCTAAGAATACTTTCTTAACAACAGGTGGCCACTGAAAGAAATCCGATACCATCAACCCATAAATTATCTAATCTACCAAAATGGTAAGTAAGAAAGAGTTTTCATTTCTTTTTGGATAGAAAGGGACTGAAACTTTACTTTAGGCCTAACAATCCCCAATTTTTTAAAAATAATAAGAGTTTGAGTTTTATCTACCGGAATATTGTGACGAAATTTCCAACCCCTTTTTACTTTGCAAGGCAAAAGACCTCCCGAATCAATGCATGACTGCTCGCGTTAATAGCAAGTCGTTTTTTTTTTTACTTCCCATGTCTTCCTTTGGCATCATCTTAGCAGACGGCCACTAGCTATTTTCTCGATAAGCCTCTCTCCATTAGAGTACAAGTTCTTAATTCTAACGTCACTACCTTTATAGCAGTTAGCTGGCCGTTAGATTTAGCAGTACATTAATTTTATCCCCCTATCAACCTGACCTCGCTCGCTCGCTCTATTGCCAAACCATCAAAATTACCTAAGAGTTTTTAGTTTATTCAATATTGAAAATCCCCGGTGATAGCACGCGAGAATTTAAATTAAAAACCGTCATCTTCGTTTTTAATTGGGTAAGATTTAATTTTTTTAAGTAATAATTAATTTTAACTATAAATTTGCTTAATTACATCGCGAGAATTTTAATTATGGCGGCGCGAAATTCGTGATTACGCGAGAAAAAAGTAATAATATTTATTTCCAAACCATTTCCTACTGTAAATGACAATATAATGTTTATGAAGGTCAACAATGCACCTTTCGCATTAAGTTTAATATCAAAATTTTCCCGTAACATTCCTGAAAATTACGCGACCTTGCTATAATCCTCTCCCTCCGTCCGCCTCCTCTAGCAAAACTACCAAACTTCCTGCCAAAAAAAAATCATTTTGTCCGCGGCAGCTTTTGTATAAAAATTATTTTTGTCTGTATAGGCATAAGTTTATAAGATATGTTCCTACCATAAGTGTGACACTATCTATGTTTCGTAATGCTTGAGAGATAACTAGTTTGAGAACAAGCGAGAATTGACTATACACTCTGTTAGTTTTACAGTCCATCTTATTATTATTTAGTCTATAGGGAGCTAACAGTTCTGACCCTGAAACGTCACACCCTTATATCTCTTACTGGAGTTTCATCCCCCGTAACGGTTGTAAACAGTATTCTACGGGCTAAAATACCAACCAGAGGGGGGGGGGCTGCGTGACGTCAGACTATCTCTTCCCGGAGCCAGTTGTTAGCTCCCTATACTAAGCCTTTGACAAGGTCAAAACCAGGCGTCGCTTTACCTCTAATCTATGACCTACCATTCACTTCATGACAAGCTCCAGTTTCTAAGTTACCAGTGACAAACTTATATGGAACATATCTTATGAACTTATGGTATAGGGGATGGAGAGTACGGAGATGGCTTTTGTTTAGATAAAAAAAAAATTCCCCCTATTTTATTATCAACAACGATATTTCCGAGGCCTTTTTAGGGTCCAGCGCGTTTAGCCTTGTAGCCTTAACTCTGAATTTTTATTTTCAATCAAATTTGGTAATTTTTAGAAACCCCTTTTTTTCGTTTCTGTTTCTCTTAAAGAATCGGAGAATTATTTCGAATTATTATTCTCAATGTGTTGTTCAGATCAAATCATTCGTTACGCTTTTGCGATTCTTCAGTATTTAAATGAATCAAAAGAACTGAAAAAAAAACCTTATCAATCCGCGAAAGATTGTTCGAAATCGTATAGAAAATCCAATGTTACCTAATTCCTTACAATATTTATTTTGTAGAAACCTAAATTTCTTAGATCATTTTGAATCAATCGCCTTCAACCAAATTATTCTTTATATCGTATTGACCTCCATTTTTTAATCCCATTCATCTCTAAACTTAAAACCGTCTGTCCATATTTCGTTTAACTCGTAAACTTTACATTTTCATCAATATTTACGCATTCATTTTTACACCTGACATAAAATATATGAATCTTTTAAGATAAATTAACTTAATGCACTGTTAATTTCAAAATTTTGTTAAATTAAAAACAGTATATACTTTGTTTCCTTAAGCTTTCACATACCTAGAGCTAATTTGTTAAAATTAAAATTATTTATATTTTTGTATAAAAACATAAGTTCATAAGATATGTTCCATATAAGTTTGTCACTGGTAACTTAGAAACTGGAGCTTGTAATTTTGAAGTGAGGACTGAGGAGGGTAGGTCATAGATTTGAGGTTTAGCGATGCGTTCTTGGTTTTGGCGCTGTCAAAGGCTTAGTAATGCAGACTAAATAGGACCTAGATGGAAGTCCTAGCTGCAAAATTAATTAACCATCCGAGTCTAGTACTTCAATTCTCGCTTCCGTCGTTCTGCTAGAACTAGTTATCTCGTGCTGTAAGTCTCTCAGTAGCATCATACTTATGGTAGGAACATATCACTTATAAACTTATGATAAAAATGATATAAATTTTCCTTAATTAGTAGCGTGACACACAACTAATTAACCGTTCGTTTTGAGAGTATTAATGGTTGAAATTCGATATGACCCCTTTATTTAATACTTTTAGTGAGGAAAGAAAAGTATAAAGTTTTGTGTTAAGAAACTCAATCGATAAGCGAAAATTTAGAACCCCGCGTTATACTTCTTATACTTTCTCGAGTTCTCCTTTGTATAAATATTAAAGTATGTCAGGAGGGTTTAGCTAAAATGTAAGGGCCAACTGGTGGGCTAAGCCAGCCGCGCTATAGCTTTCCTACTCAACTTTTAGCTAGGGTTACGCCGCCGAGCGGGAAGCCATTTCTTTTGATTGGAAAACTCTTAGGTACGTTAGGGGGAGGGTAGGAAGCCAGGAATGTTGACTTTAAACTAAGCTCCAGGATCGGACGGACAACTAAAGAAAGCTAAAGGCCTCTCTCTTTTCACTTCCTCCCTCACCACCAAAGTTTAAAGAAAAAAAATACTTTAAAAGAATAAATTGGGTTTCCTTTTTATCACACACCCTGTATGAAAGAAAGAAAAGTGTACCTTGAGTATTCTAAACGATAAGAAAACGATTCTCGAACTTTTTTACGTCTTGCATAAGTTCATAAGATATGTTCTATAAGTTTGGAGCAGCTTTTCATGAAGTGTATGAGGTAGGTCATAGGAAGATGGGCTGCCAAAACTGGGTGTCGTTCTGGTAGAACTAGCTCGAGCTGTAAGTCTCTCAGTAGCATTACGAAGTATAAGTAGTGTCGTACTTATGGAAGGAACATATCTTATATAAACTTATGGTCTTACCTGGCTTAAATATACAGACTGATAAACCACGTTTTAGAACCATCTTATTCTCGGTTTTTCCCATAGTGTTTCAATCCCAAATTAAATAAGCTCTAGGTTGACCATGAGTTGATTGATAGCAGTCAGGGCCCCAGGGGATAGAAAATCTCTAATTTAAATTATTGCACACCTTTTAGCGCGACACTACCCGTACATACCTTGACGGTTTATTTTGTCTCTTAATGTTAGTTTTTTTGTTTGTATATCAACCGTAAAACCAACTACTTTGCTTAGCGTTTTTAAACGGGTTCGGACTGTTAGAATCAGCTATTTACATACCCCAAATTCCTCTCTGTTTGCCCCAAGGATTTTGCTTGGCGTATAATTTGGGTTTTCCCTTTCCCAATTAAGGCGAAAAGAAATATCACGTTATTTATTACGAGTTTTTGATGATAATTATTTAATTTGTTCGTAACCCAACCCGGCTTGTAAAATCCGAAAGTGAAAACGGAACATTTCACCCTCTCTTTGCCACGCCACAATTAATATCAACAAGAAGCGATATCTAGTTTATTAGGGAGAAGGTATAAGATGCCTAAGTATTCGCACGCCATAGTCTCAGTTCCCCTTTCAAAATTCAAAAGGGGGGACGTAAAAGGAGGCCCCGGGCTATTTCGCCTCTCCTCAGTCGCAAAATACGTCATCTAATTTTCGTTATTCGCGTCGCGCTGACTTGAGTTTCAAGAACCATTGAGATGCTGGTTGTAATTTAGAGGTGGGGATTAACTACGGACAGGCTACGTCTTTTGGACTGGAGATAAAGCTAGGTTATAAATGTGGGGCGAATTTATACCTTCTCCCTAATAAATTAGACATCACTTCTTGATATAAACCAAATGTGACCCTTTGATTTCTCGCGTTTTCAGTTTATTTTAACAGGTTTATTTATTTTCTTTATTTTTGCGTTGAGGGGAAGGAGAACGGGGGGGGTTAAAATAATTGTTTTACCAATATTTCTTGTTTTTGTTTTCATTCCGCATATATTCACGCTCCATTTGTTTATCCAAGTTGAGTTTTAATCATTTTAAATATAATGGAGATCTCTCAAGCGGAGCTTTGTTTATTATTTTACCTATGGGACCTCATCTTCAACCAACAACCCCCCTCCCCCCCCCCGGGGTACGCCTTCTTCTCTATTATAGTTTTAATTAAACCGTAAGGAAACATTATTTAAGCCTAATCGTAAACTTTTATTTTACCGGAATTGGGTAACCTAAGTTTGAGAGCGAAATAAAGAGTGAAATTTATTTTTTTCATTAATTTTAAATGTACTTTCATTGGGAGGGGGACCAATTTAAGTCCTGTTAATAATTTTGACCTGATATTAGTCAGGTTCTAGAAAAGTTGGATTGGTTTTTTTTAAAACAGTTTGAATTTTTAATGACATAGCTGTACTACGTCTACGGTTCGGAAATTAAAATTGGGTTTAAATATTTATATGAAAATGATTTATCAACGTCCTTGCTAGTAATTATCCCCCTGTTACGTGTGTATTTTAATAATAAGGTCTAAAGGACGCCTGTTTTTTTTTAATAATAATAATAATAATAATTACCGGTGTGTTTTTATTACGTATTTGTAATTCGGGTTAACTCGTTAGTTCCGATTCGAAATTCGCCACGTATTTGAGATTTAATTCGTTGTTAATATTCAAATGTATACCAAGTTGATTAATTTATTCGAAACCAGTTGAGGCGTTATTTTCTTGGGGGTAACCGCAGTTGTTTAATTCAAAACTGCTGTTTTAGAAATAGCGGCTGCTGTTTTGGGAAATAGCAGTGTTTAAAAACAATTTTAATCATACAGTTGTTTACCATTTTTAATTATGAAAAACAATCATAACCTATCAAATACAACCAAACTTAACCTTACCTGTAAACGAGGGGCCGGTCACTTAGTGTAATCGGTGTTCGCGGCTGTACCTTTGACTGTACTAGGTTGATTACGCGTAATCAAATTAAAAGCCCTGCCCTTGACAGTTCTGAAATAATTACAAGTAATCCGTAATCGGTGTACAGGGACTTAGACAGTGATTAGCCCCTCACCTATCAAGTACGATCTAACGAGAACTTCCCATTTTCTGTAATCCCCTGACACCGCGGCTGACAAATAGCTAAACCACGTTGCATACGACAGAAAAATATTATTTCTTATGTACAGTTACGTAATTTTGATAATTGGAGTTTTATAATGAGTTAACGCTACCCAATTAAATTACGTCTCGTATAGCCTGTCCCGCCCAACGTGTTTTCAACGCATAAAAATATCAAAATTTCTTATCAAAAATACATATTTTATATGAAATTTTGCCCAATTTGATATCAAATAAGAAATATAAATTCAGGGGATGAGTGGGCTATTTTATCATGATGTGGGGAGTTTTTATAGGGGGGGTCGAAAAATGTTCGTTTTCCACCCACCCTCCCTCTCTAGTAATCCCCTTATATATTATTTTTTTTTTGGGTATTGCCCGGGGCGCTGGCGAATTTCGGATGCTTGAAGGAAGGAAGGGAATAGGCAATAGGACCCAAACCCATCATTCCGAATTTCTTCTTCTGCGTCCGGCACCATGCGCGTTGTTACGTATTACCACGTTGGGTAGGGTAGAAGAAGATTTGGTGTGTAAGCTCCGAAAAATATATCGCTTCATTTTCCATTTCCTTCGGCCCTCGCGCTCCTTTGGACGTTGGCTCGAGCCGATTTTGGCCACCCAATTTTTCCAGATAAATGCTTCTCCTCTGCTGAAAAAGTAATTTCGGTTCCTAACCGCGTGAGGAAAACTCCGTTATATGCCTACCTACTTTCTAATGAATGAATGTTTCATTAATTTGGTTCGACTCTTAATTGCGACTAAGGAAAAAGAAACTCTTATAACTTTTTCCCCGACCGACACTAATCAATTTACGGATTCGATATATCGAGATTCGCGTTAAGGCGACGGTATCGCGCTTCGGTTTACTCTTTATTTTGATTCAAATTATCAAATAACTATCAGTAGGATTGTTTTTGTATTTGACTGTCTCATTTGAATTTCAACTCTTTTTGGGTATGTTTGCGATTTTTTACTTCTTTGTATTATCATGTATATTTTAGTTTTGTTAATTTATAACGATTACGAAGATGTTTATATCCTATCGCCGTCACGTGGTATGATTGAATTGCGGCATAAATTAATCGTACCACGTGACCGGAGGGTGACTTTTCACTTCTGACAGTTGAAGGTTAAACCTCTATTGTATTTATTTCAAGTTTTATTTACCCATATTTTTATAAATGATTATTAATTGTTATTATTACCAGTTTAGCAACATGCACGTTTGGTTTTCGCGAGTTTTGTCGTGGGAAAAGAGGTCCTATAGAAAAGATAGGACCTTTTCTATAGAACCCCAAAATTTACATCTTTTAATAATAATAACAAACAAACTGGATACGTAATGGTTTTATATTGAATTGAAGCCAGTTTTTGACGATAGCCAACCTTGTTATTGCGTTCTAATGTTTATGGTGGAGGTCGAGGTCATTTTATTAGATATTCTGATCTATTCAGGATGTAAATAACTTTACTATACCATAACTCGTAATTAAAGTGAAAGAATTCTATAAGAGCTGCCCAAATTGTTACGTTCAAAAATTTTCAAATAAGTTGTGTGGGTCCCGTATGACCTTTTTGACAGTTGTGTCTGCTGGAACTCGAATTTTATTGATTTAACGCTTAATTCCAATAGTGTCAAGTAGTTATTTAGGCTTAGGACGCGGAATGGAATTGAATGCGAGTCAGGGTTTAAGTATTTATCCGTAAATTTTCGGATAAGTACTTAAATAGTCGTAAAATATGTATTTTAGAAATTACTGAACGCAAATCAAATTTTGCAGTCGAATAAGATATGTAATTTGCATTAGTATACTATCGTGACCTTTTGACCTTATTAAATTATCATATAGGGGCCTGTCGCTCTTAATATCAAATATTTTTTAATTTTTTTAACTTTTTATTTATTGACAACCTCTATACTTTCACGTATAAACAATAATAACAAGAATTAGGCTAAAATCAACCTAATTATAGTATAGGGGTTACTTTGAACTCGCGTTTTAACTTATTGGCATTTATTGCAAAGCACTTTAGTCAAATTAGACCTTGATAATGACGCCATCACCCGCGGTACCCAATTCCAAATGGCACCAAGTCATCACTGGTAACAAGGAGGTCACGTAGCGAGCTGTCAAACATTTAGATTGAATTTTTACTTGGAAAGAATTTATCCGGCTTATTAAATATAAAATATAGACCAAGATTAAATTTAGGAATATTACTGGCGGCGTAATATTCTAACGTTATAACAACCCGTTCGATACATAGTATTAACGCTTGGAGCTATAACATTTATCTTATTTGAACCAATGAACTGACGTTAGGGGAATGAGACAAATCCGGTAGATTACTAATTAAGTACGCGGCTTCGTAAGCGATGCTTGCAATTAGTTTTAAACACCGCCATCCATTTTAGCGTAATTTTCCATTACCTATTACCATAAGTTTATAAGTGATATGTTCCTACCATAAGTATGACACTACCTATACTTCGTAATGCTAGAGAGCTAGTTCTAGCAGAACGACAAGCGAGAATTGAAGTCCTACACTCGGTGGTTAATTAGTTTTGCAGGACTTCCATCTAGGTCCTATTTAGTCTGCATTACTAAGCCTTTGATAGCGCCAAAACCAGGCGTCTTCGCTTTACCTCGAATCTATGACCTACCTCATTCACTTCATGACAAGCTCCAGTTTCTAAGTTACCCGTGACAAACTTATATGGAACATATCTTATGAACTTATGCTAATACGCAAAAAACTACCGAATCATGATTTTCCAAAAAAAATATTAAAATAAAACCAGCGGCGGCGGCACCCATTCATCCCGCGATGACTCGATCCTTGTTATAAATTATCGCTTATTGCGTCAAATTTAGCATAGCACGTTTGTCAGTTGTCCCCCATTGCCATTCCAATACTCACCATAACCAGGGTTTAATGATAGTGCCAAGCTACGAAAGGTTGCTTGCCAGAGGCTGTATTGTCTCGTAGTCTCTGCCTGTCGTTCAGATTTGCGTAGTTATGATCCGAAGTACCATCCCTAGAAGGAGCCGGAGAATGCTAACTACATTGAAATTTACAAAATTTACGCATACGTGCCATAACCTTAGGGGTTTTTGATTTATTTATAGTTGTTAATTCGCCACCCGCGTTTGATTAGAAGCAAAAGGGGGAATAATGTTTTTGAAAAGTGTATCTTCCTGCCTTTGACAGTATTCACAGTTTTTGAACGAATAACCCTAAACCCTTGTTTTCAGAATCTAGGAAAGTAGAACTAATTTATGGTGAAGGCGGGAAGCTAGCGTATACCACGTGTGGAAAACGGTACTTCCTTATGCCTTTCCCATTCCCTTTATTATTTCTAATTTATTAAGCGCTTACGTCAGATGTTACTGAAAGCCCCCCCCCCCCATATCCTTTAGAAGTTAGAAATAGCGGGGGGGAACATGTTTTGTTGGATAAACATGAAATTTATTGATTTTTTGAAATGAAATTTTTGGCCAGTCCCGAAAAGCGAGTTTAGGACTGCGTGCTGAAGGAGACCGAGATTGTCGTTGACCTCTCGATCGTTTATTTTATACAGAGTTCAATATAAGTTCAAGGAAAACACCTTTTTTTTGTAATGGTGCATTACGATCATACGATGTATTGAGGGGATTTTAAATACTTTCGTTACCAATTTTTCCTTACATGGGGGAAGTGGGGTTAAAGTTCAATCCTTGTTAAATTGAGTGGGTGTATTTTATTATAAAGGGTCTTTAGTATCCGGGACGCGCTTGCGCCGAAACTGAAGGTTTTTATTGCAAATATTTGAATAAAATTAGTTGATTACCCAATTAAATTAATGTGAAAATTTAGAATATCCGTATTTCAATGTCAACCACATCCTTTCCGTTTTAAATAATAGCAAACAACCATAAATAATTAACATATCCTTGTCCGACCTTTTTGATTTTTATCAAATACACTCTGAACTAGCTTCCCGTTCTTTGTGTTATTTGATTTTGAAATTTTCAAAATTATCATTTGAAATTCCAGTATTTCATTCTCAATAACGGGTTTTAATATTTTCGCCATTCAACTTTATTTTCTTAAATGTCCTTCAAATTATTCATACAGGTAATTTAAAAAATCTAATTTTTATTCTTCAAGTATGATATTTTAATCGTAGAGAGACTATAGCACCCAAACCTTCGTTAAATTAATTTAAATTAAGCGTTTAAAAAATTAAAATATAGAACCCGCTATCCTTCTCAAGGTAATCCTAATAATATCAAATTGAAGCACAGTAAAAAAAACCTCAAGTTTTGACCTAATTATGATTAATGTTAATTATATTTATCATTTTTCTTAATCAGATTTTTTTTTATTATTTTTATAAATTTTTTTATTCACGTATCGGTGTTAGTTGGATTTGGAATGGGATCGGCACCTCGTATTTTTACGCTATTGCCCGTAACGTTATTTAAGTAATATAAGTGCCATTACGTAATATCCATAACCCCAGAATTTGGATCCAATAGATAAAACCATAAAAAAGAATCTTTAATATCCAAAAATTTTGTTAGTCCTTATTGCCCGTTTAAGCGTATCAAGAAAAATAATCCTGGGAAAAGAAAAATCGTTCGCATATAATAATAAGTGATATTAAATTTATATTCTATAAATTATACCGTAATGGCAGTTTTATGTATTTTTTCTGTATTCGGAGCAATGGTGAAATAAGGAGAGTGCCATTTCAAAGTCCATTTGTTATGGGGAAGAAATTGGGACGTTCTTTTATATCGATTTTTAATATTTTTTCTGTGATTTTCCCAAACTAGGCCTGAATCGGATCCACTTAAAATATTTTATACGTAGCCTATAAGGGGTTTAAGCCGATATGATTATTATATTTCAATTTTGTCAACCATGTGGAACTCATTTAAGTCTTTTGTTAACTTTAGAAATATTGGAGAAAAAAATTTGTCACCAATTTCGATTTTTTTTCTTTCCTTTTTAATATTAATATTTATTGAATTAATGAATTATTTTTTGTATAAAGATTGAACTATATTTTATGCTAAATTATCAGAATCAGAATATTTTGATCATTAATTTTTACGTTTTTATTCATCCCAATTTTATTCGATTTTAATTTTAATTATTTAAAGTGAAATTTCCATGACAGTAATACAATAATCTCCTTTATCCCCACGTGGGTGACTAATATTTAATTGGAGATAATTAAATTTAATTACTAAATATAGCATTGGAATTATAACCTCAAGTTTATCCTTGGCTCTGGGGCAAACAAATTCACGAACTAAGGTGATATATTTATACTTTATTTTTTCTTCAATGCTATTTCTGAGTAAAAAATATCATCTAAGTATAGTGTAGTGTAGTTTAGTATTTTATTAATTCTTAAAAAAAGTCGTGCAAAAATAAAACTAACAACCACGTACATTTTCTTTGAAATTTTAATTCAATGAATATGTAATAAAAATATGGTTACGTCTAAGGCGGTCGGCATTGAAATATATATCTGCATTTAAATGTAATGTTCCCAACCCTGTCCTATATATAACTATTGTGAATGAATGAAACGCGCGCTTACAAACGTTTGTGGGTCGAAGCGTTATGATGACTAAATGATGAAGTATTTCGCCCTGTGGTCACAATTTAAAAATGTTATTTTATTTTTAAACTTTATTTTTTTTTTCCTACATTAGTTTTAAAGGCAAATAAGTTTCCTTTCCGCGGTTATCCTCTATTACTGGAAGGTATTTTGACAATATTTATGTCCATTCTCGATGATAGAAGAATTAAGCTATAGGTATTTTTAACTTCCTTAAAAGTCCTTTTAAAATTCAAGTTTATTTTGATACAAATTTGGGAGGCATCTTTTGCGGTTTGTTTATTTGTTTATTATGGGATTTTGAATGGACAAAATATAGGTTTTAAGGTTTTTGACCAAATTTATTTTATCTGAAGATTTGAATTCAAATTTATGGAGGAAAATTGAATTTTTTTTATTTGGATGTATTTATAATTTTTAATTCCTTTAAACGCAATTATATCTCCCCCCTTATTTCCGATTTAATTTCAAATTAAACCCATAACCATTTAAATCAATTAAACCAAATTATAGTACGCGGTGTCTATGACATATTCAACAGCGTCGCCTAAGGATGTTATTATTATTTCCATCCGTTTCCGGAAAGGGAAATGCAATCTTTATTTCCCGTAATTCAGGAAATGAATCGAAGAAAGTATCTTTTTAATAATTCAGAAACCGATATCGTTTCTCTGTACAATCGAATCGACTAACGGCAATCCCTTACTCTAAGCTATGTTAAACACAAGGTGAATTAAACATAAGGTGCCAGCCAGCCATGTTGGTTGGTATACAACTTCAAGGAACTAGAAAATCGTGCGTTTAACATTTCCGATCTATGTGAAAGTGTTGTGTTCTGTAGTGGGTGTTAAAGTTTAATGATCTTCCTGTACCTTTTTCGGTAAATATTTAAACCTTTTCTTTATTGAGTTAGTTGACCCCTTCGTGTCAAGTCGAGTCTTCTGTATTGGTACGGCTAATTTAGGAATTGCAATGATCATAAATACACTGAACATTATTGTTGGCAAGTGTAATGAAATATTTAACTTTTCCCACGGTATATTAAAGCAAGAACGAAGTCCGTTAAAATTACCTTGTTTTTGCTGGAAGTTGAAAATGTTAGAAGTAGATAAATTGGAAGTATATAATTTAATTTTTCTACTGCCCATTGATATCTAAAGTTACGATCGAGTTAATCCCACTTGTTTTACAACAGCTTCACGTTTTATTTTCTTTCTTTTTTTTTCTGGAAATTATTTAGGAAACCCAAAACATCACGATTTTGGCCGCGTTTCCTAGGTACCCATCATCATCTTCATTCTAACTTCGGGTATTTTAAGTTTAAACAATGACTGGGGACTTAATATTAGCGTGACGTTTAGGGTGGTCCCCTGTAAATGTCACTATTCGTTGAAATGGATTACCCTCTATATATTTGACAAAATAGAATGAGGTTCCACTCAGTACGCAATCGTACTTCAGGGCCTAACTTATATCCCCTTCTCTTGGCCCACCAACTGTAATAGATTTTAGATACAGCACGCGTTGGGAATATCCGAACGAAACGTATTTGGGCTCTTTTATCATTTGGGAAAAAGGGCTCATTGACTTCGACCCGAGTCGAGTGTTTCCAGCTTTTTTTGGTGGTTCCACCCACTCTAAGAGACACTTCCCCCTCTCTCTCTTTCCTTGGCTAAAATGTCACCCCCTCTCAAGCTTAATCTGAATCCAAGCGCAATACCATTTTCTTTTTTCCTCAATTCTCCGAAGTCTTTCATTAAAGGGGTGCAGTCACATCTTAGACAGCTCAGCTGCAACTAAAGTTTTAACACAGTAACTTGTTTTAGGCAGCGTTGCATTTCACCCTCTATTTTATCTTGATTCAATCACATCTATTCGGGAATCCTTTCTTCCATTAGGAGAGTGTAGGGGGTGGGTCCAGGTGGGAGTTGTTAGGCCTGGAAGAAACCAAGCAGGTATACTTTAGTACCAAACTTACGTTATATACAGAGATAGTGGTGTTTTCTCCTTGTCTTGACATTTCTTTTACTTCCGAGTAAGCCATGGAAAAGATAAAGATTTCTCTCCTCTCCTTTTGTTGGTCGCTAGACTCTACTCTAAGCCTTTTACGATTTGTTTTTTGTAGCGTAACGAAACTGCTAGTTTGTAGAAGAGAGTATAACCCCACTCTCCTTGATATCATATCGGTTTTGACATATGTTTCCAGGAAAAACAATTTATTACTTCAGATATTGTTCTGCATGCACGTGTGTCCCATCCCCTTTAATTTCTCTTACCAATACCAATCATATCTGATATTAAAATTGCTGTTTAGATAACATTTCCCTTCCCTTACCTTTATTGGTTCCCTCATTGGTTAAAAAAAATCTGATCAATATCGGGGATTTTATCCTGATTACTTTTAAACTCAAAATTGAAAAAAAAAATCTGATTTTACTTTTTTATTGTGAAATCTCTAGAAAATCAATCCTTTTGTTTCATTTTTCATTTTTTTCAAATCTTCCTTCCTCTCGTTTTATTCCAATTTGCTCGCCCGCACCAGCCACACCCTTTTTTAAATTATTGCCAAGGAAGAAGAAAGGATTTAAATGCGATTTATTACAAAATTCATTATTTTATATAAATTTATGTTATGTATAAATAATTAAAAAAAAATCAGGATGAAGTAGCTGAATTAAGTTTTATAATTTCGGTGCCTTGTTGGGAAAGGAAATGGGAAGTTCTAACTAGATGGTTTTTTTTTTCTTTTGAAGATTGTTACGGTTTTAATTTTTGACTTGTAATTATTAGTTTTTTATATAGAATAATTCTGGAATTAATTTATTTCGATCGCCCCGGAAATTGACGTGTTTTTTCTTTTCTTTTCTGCTGGAATTTGAACTGTAATTTCAAATTTTCATATTAACAATTAGGGTCAAATTCTTAGTTTTATTTTTTTTTTAATTTGAATTATGGGTACATACGAAAATCGTTAAATTATAATTTAATTGGCAAAGTTTGAACTGTAATTACTAACCTATAATTACTAATTATTTCTGTAATTACATCCTCGTATCTTATTATTTATTTCAAACCTTGAACTAGGAAAAACGAACCATATTTTTCAATTAAAAAAAATGTTAAAATATTTCATTTAATTCAATTACTTCCGCAAACTTTCTTTATCAACAATTTTTTTTTAATTTTTCTTTTGCCATTTAAGGAATGAGGATGCTACTAAACCCCCCCCCCTCCCCTTTTGTTTACATTACCTTTTTTCTTTTAAAAAATAATAAATTAAGTAGGGAAGAAACTTTGTTGAACCCTTCGGGGTCTATAATCCATCCACCCAAGATATCTTTTTTTACAAATATTTTTCGGCTAAGTAATCTCAATTCCTTTTTTTGGAAAAAAAGTTAAAGATGTAATGACGATGAGGCGCTTATTGGGGACCTAAGGGAGGTTTATTTTCACGATATGTTCCTAGATATTTAAGGAATGGCGGAAAAAAATGGTTGTTTTGACTCAAAGGGAAGATGAAAAACGACTCTTTTTTTTTGTTGCAGTAAATATAAAATTAAACCGGCTAATTAATTAATTAATTACTTTACTCTCTCTTTAAGGGACTGTATACCTTTAAAGAGAAGTTCGTAGACCCTCAATCTCTTATATAGATATATATTTCTTTAATTTGAAATCTGTTTGAACTTGAATTGAATCGATGCACGTTAAGAAATTATTAATTTTATCATGGTTTTCCAATTTTAGGGGCGACCTTTTTTTAAAAAAATTTCTGATAGTGATTAAATTAATTTCAAAATTCCGTAATTCAGTTTCGTAAGCGCTTAAATTCGTTATTTTAATCGAGTCACGATTCATACTATTAACCGTTATCTTTTGAAGTTATATATATATATTTAAGTAATCTAGATTGTAAATGTCTTTAAAAAGATATTTTTGTAATTCTCGCGTAAGGCTAAATTACCTTTAAATTTTTAAATGTCTGAGGTTCTCTCTAATCTCTTGGAAATATTTTTTAAGGATAATGTTAATGGTTATTATCAAGGGTCAAGGTTGTGGCAAGAAATATTTTAAATTTTATTTATACAAATAAAAAAGCAGGGGTTTTTAATAATAGTAATATTTTAATGTTTTTGGGCTAGGACCGATTTTGAAGTTTAACGTACCAAGGACGCTTTCAAATGCATTTTGAAATTATAAGTTAATTTCTCTGTTTTTGGAGACAATACGAGATAGGATTATTTTAAGTGAATTTTAATGTGAAGGACACATTTAGTTTTTAATTTTAAATGGATTTTGCTCAAAGTAGGTAAAATTAGAGTTGAGGGTTATTTGATAATAAATTCCATAAGTAATTAGTTTAATCTTGATACCTTTCCAGAGGGGAAGGGTTTGCGGATACCAAAAGTTCCATTTTGAATCTTATTTGGTGAATTTTTCACGGTAATCTCCCCAAATTTTACTCATTAAAACCCTATATCAAAATGCAGCCTCACAAAAATATATTTTAATTTTTGCGCGTGAAGGTTAGGCCTAACTTATCCCAGGCTTTTTCTTTTCCCCGCACCGGATTTTGCCGCATCATGAATCTTAAAATTAAAAAAGAAAAAAAATCCCCAATTTTTTTTTTTCTTTTTAACTGAGGCGGATTTATTTTGGTATACAACAAGGTGGTATAAGCGTCCGTGATTTTGAAAACCCCCGTTAATTCAGTCTTGTAATAATCCTTGGGCTTCTAGAACCCCTAGAAGGGGTTGGCGTCGAAATGTAGACGTAATAGGTGGTCCCTTAATTAAATCGGTGGCCTTCGCCCATTGAAAAATAATACAAACGAACTGGGATGAATATAGGCACGTCCCTCTTAACACATCCCACTAACAATCGAGTGCTTTTTTTTCCCCATTTTTGCTTTGAGTCAGCGTTTTGATTTGCAACACAAACACCTGTACCTGCAAAATAACGTAATTAGGACCCTTTGTAATATGAACATAAGTTATTTGCAGTTTAGAATTAGGTTTAATTTGAAAAAATCCAAAATGAATGAATGAATGAATTCTTCCGTAATGACACCTACGATTTTATTTTCAATATATTTTTTATACATAGTTTTCGGACAAGGAGGATTCATACCATTTACACAAGGAGGCCTGGCTTTGAGTCTGACCTTCTTGCGTAACACCTGAAGCCTGGCCTCCATGTGTAAATGGTATGAATCCTCCGAGTCTCTAAACTATGTATGAGGGCAAATTGCGAAGGAAGAGGGATAGGATGTTAGAGTGTGAGTTCCGAAACAACCTTTTTTATCTGGAAAACGTTTCTATTCGTGGGTGATTATGTATTTATGGTGACTGTAGAGTTGAAATTGTCGAATGATTAAAATTATTACCTTATCTGGCATCCTCTTCTTCAATTTTTCCTTTCCCAAAGTCGGAAAACTTGAAATATTTCATTTTTCTTTCGTGATTTAGAAAGTTGTAGATGACTGTTTGTTCGGGATAAATATTTTTTACCAGTTTTCCTGGTTTTCTTCTATGGAATATCACTATATTTTTCGTGATTGGATGGTAAATGGCCCGTGTATAAGTCTTAAGCCTAAGTTAACATTTTTTACCTTGACCCCATCTAAGCCTAACTTGATTATTATTTCCCCTTGACCTCGCTCGCGCTAAGCTAAACTTAACCGTGATTTTCAATAAACTTCCCTAATAATTATCGATTAAAAAATCGCGAGCCGTTTAAGTTTTCTGGATAAATGTAGGTGAGGAAAAGTTGAATTAAATTCAATTATTTTTGAGCCTCTTAAGGTCGATTCAGTAATAATTATTTTAGATAATATTAAAAAAAAAACGTTATTAGGTAGGCTAGCTTATCGCCAGTCGTCAATTTGAAATGTTAGAAACCTTTTGTTTTACCCTAGTAATCAAATTCAATTAACTGATAGACACTTATTAAAACTAGTCATACGTAAAATGGGTTTTTAAGTATATATTTCCATTGTTTTAATAAAACAAGCCCATTCAATATCTTTTAAAACCTTCTATTATTATTATTATTTCTAGTTATCACGTTTTAATTTAATTTTTTCTTCTCTCTTGCCAAATTTAATATCAATCTAGATAAAACCTTAATTTCTCTCAAATATTTTGACGAGTAAGATTATAAGCAGGTAACCTCATTGCATAGGATTTTTGAGTTTTAAATTTGAAATACTTTTTGAGAATTTCTAGGACAACGATGGCTCCGATATTCTTTAAAAAGACATCAATAAACGTAACAAAGCTTCTCTATTTTCTTTCTTTTTTTTTAGTTAAGCCTAGTTTTTACTTTCATTTACATGTTACAGACGTCAGGTAATAATCTCGCTTGGTTAAGCAAGGAATCGAAAGTTAGTGACCGCACCCTCACTTACCTTCTTTCATTCTTCAGTGAAAGCTCTTATAGTACGAATTTTATTATAATCTTTTTTTCTAACCAACAAACCAACCTTCATTGGTGCAAAAATGGGAAGGAACGAATTCACTCGCCCTATACTTGACCCTGTACCTGTTGTATATAGAGAATTGGCACTCCGGTATTAGTTTTAATACAGTCAAGGCGTGAAGATGCCGTTTCAGTTATCAGTAGACTAATTGCGAATCGTTGAAGTAACTTTAACTTTGTTTCTTGTAAGAAAAATTTGATGTGGGTATTTAGGAAAAAAGGGTGTTTACTCTTTAACAACACCACCTTAGAATTTTTCTCTGTTGGTGTCGTTAACTAACGCGTCTGTTAACGTAGTTAACCCTTTTTTTCTACGTTAATTTTTGTAACCAACTCCCTGCAAGTTTGTCTATACGCTTGAAAAATACTTTTGAACAAAAAATAAGAAATGGTTCGGAGGCGTTCGGTTTGCATTCCATTTTACGGTGTAATTTGAAACAAAATTAGGGTCAATTATCCTCCATCCACTAACTATATTAACGTCTCCACCTTCTTCTTTTTAGAATTTTAAAAATTAATAAAAAAAAGCGAGGGAGTTAATTTATTCCGGATCCTCGGAATTCTTGGGATTGTTGCGACGAACTAAAATGTTGATGGTGAAATTTATTTTTAAAGGGTTGGTAACTAGGTCGAATTAAACTACCGTTCTTCTCTTCTAATATCACTGATGCAGTAGTAAAAACTGTACGTTTCACCCTCTCTTTTAAGTTTAAAAAACATTAATGCGAGGGATGCGTTGGTTTTTCCGTTGAAGTTTATTTATTATTGTAGGTCAAAAGGGTTTAGTTAAAGCATTAAATTTTTATTTTTAGTTTTGAGAGGCCCCTTTGGGCTTTCTCTCAAAATTCCACACTGTACTTTACTGGTAGAATGACTATACACTAAAATAAAATAAAATTATAGGTCCCAGAGTATTAATTTGTAAGTTAAGTCGACCTTTGAACTCCCAACCTGACGTGATGATAAGTTGTTTCTGAAAAAAAAAATATCTGAAGGTTTATTCAACCTCCGTTGAAGTAAGTTAGTTGTCAGTCGACTCGACAATGGGATATTGTACTAGCTGGGGCTTTGGCTGTCGGTGAAAGAACGGGTCGTCATAAAGGCAATGGGTCATTAAATTTTATCTGGGTTAAATTATTTTGTCGCCTATTTAAATCACTGTCATTGATGAATTATATAATTTATTTAAATCAAGTCTTTAATTAAAATATTCCACTATTACATAGGGTATTATTATATAATTTCAATGATCCTAAATCCTGAATATGAACTAATTCAGCCCACGTATTATGTTTGCAAACACGTCATCCACACCAATAGATAGTTTAGAGTAGACACATGGAGGATTCATACCATTTACACCACCTGCTGCTATTGTCTTCCAGGTAGCCTGGCCTTTAGGTGTAAATGGTAAACTATCTATTGAAAGATGTAATGAAAAACCTTAAGAACTGCCCATAAATTACAAACAACTTGTATACCAGTGGCCATATGCTTTCATAACATTTGGTGGTCAATGTATTTTGAACGATACTAAAGACATATGTTATCGTTCATTGACATTTGGGGCTAGGATCCCATCATCTCTGTTTACAGTTACATTACACTTTGTTTATTGTTATCTACTGATTGTCCGTTTTGATCATACTTCTTTCTCTTTCTCTGTTTTTTTCGGGGTCAGAATAATCCCTTAGACAAGATATATCTTCCCAGATAATCGCTTATGGTGGTGGTGGTTCATCGGAGTTTCTATTTTTTTCTATGGCAGTTTTGATCCATTCTTGATAAATAAACGCTCGTTATGTCCCGGACAGTGTGGATTGACGTTAGCCAACTTTAGGATAGCATCTCTTCGCCTTCATTGATTATTCTTTTCATTTCCTAGTTTCTTCCTTATATATATGAAAAGATTTTCCTCCAGCTATCGCTTTTCCCATATATCGTGGCCACAATATCCCCCTCTCCATTGGCTGTGCCTGTTAGTGACGTGTTTTGTCGTACGACCAAGCCAGCCATAAGATGGGGAGTTATATCGCCGAGTTAACTTAGTGATAAATACCACCTTTTTAGAAAAAATCTTCATAATTTCAAACCTCGTTTATTTTCAATGTATTTCTTAACTTTGACTATATATAGAGGGTTTTTTTTTTGTAATCAAAAAATGTTGCGAAAAGATGGTCTTAATGGTTTGTTACACGCGTCGAAATTCAATTTAAATATAATGTATTAAATTGAATAATAGATTTAAGGGTTAACGCGTTTAAATTCTATTTATTAAAGTCGCGTCTAATGGCGTACTGTATTCAAACTTTAAGTTGGTATTTCTAAAACCCCCTTTTTCTATTTAAAATTTTAATGATCGGAATTCGGCAGCCCGCTAGGTATTTTCAGGTGATTTATTCATCTTAATTCATTTAAATAAAATTAATTTTAAAAAGAGCGTTAAGTAGCAACCCCTGACGCGCGACCCCGGTTGAAGAATTTTCTTGGAATGAATTAAGTTATAAAAGAATATTTATATTTTTCTTCATCTAAAGTTCAACTTTTAACTGAGTCTGCGCGTCTTTTTAATCATGTTTTTTCTTTCGAACCCTTTCGCGACGTCACCCCACGCGCTCTTTTCAGTTTTTTTGGGAATATTAGAGTGATAAAAATTAATTTTAGTTCCTCTTGAATGCGCTTTCTTGTGGAGCGACCTGTAACCGATTACCCTTGAATCTGCACCTCCCTCGGTCAATTTACAAGTTGGAAAGTGTATTACGAGAAATCTTGTTCTCCTTTTCCTCTTCATCTGATTTGAATTTTATTCGTGTAGAAGATGTAATAAGAACTTACCTTAATTCAATTAGTTTTATTTCATGGTGACTACCTTTGGCTTCATTTCCTCACATTCCTTCATTTTTAAACAAACGGTTAAATCGAGTATTGGGGGGGGGGAGAAAATTATGGAATTTTTCTTTCCAGTCCATAGTCCGAATTGAAGCACTCTGATTAACATAATTTATATTCCCTTTTTTATTATTTTAATTAATTCGCAAATGTAACCGTAACGAAATAATTGATTTATTAGAAGTGAAACTTTGAAACAGATCTTATTTCCTTAAATTGAAAAATAAATGGGAATTTTAATGAATTTATTAGAACGTTTAACCGCAATCGATATATTTATGGTTTCAATTTGATTTCCATAAAAACTTTTCATTATAATTTTGAATTTCAGATTCGAATTTTTATTATCATTTGAAATTCATGGGAGTTGCGATAGTTATTTATTTTTATTCCTAACCTTGACACCTTTTAGAAATAGGCCATGAATTTTGTTATATACCATCATGTTTCAATATATTGAATGCGGGAGTAGAATGTTATATATTCATCATCAATTTATTACACGCCCCGTTTTTTGATATTATCGAGTATCCCTTTTCAATCAATCACTACTAAAAATAATGTCACTCTGCATGGGTAATCCTGTATCTTTTTTCTCTAAATTTGACATTGAACTTTGGGGAGTGTCTAGGTTTCCTCGCGTCAAATTCCGTTTTATAAACAGTTAAAAATCTCCAAGTTGAAATAATTGAAAAGAGGGTGCGAAGTTAGTGGCGTATTTTCTTTCTTAGAAAGATTATAAAACAATGGATTAAACCTACCTGCACCAGCGAAAGTTTTCCTTAACCATCATTAATCTGCGCGTATACTTTACTGTTCAGTAGTATTTTGTGGCCCGCAGCGATAATTATCTTCGTTTAAGGCACCGGAATGCCAAATATCAAACAATCGTCCTTGATTCTTTATTTTATTTTTTCCAATATATACTGACATTTTTCTTGAACATTCAAGTGTTGTGGGGAATATCAATTTGCTGCCAAATGGGGGGTGTTATCATTCCCGGAATCGGTGTATAGCCAGCGAGCACCCTTACCACCCCTTTTATACATTCTTTTAAACCGGTAACCAGATTTTTAACTATACCAGTAGTGTTGAATTAACCTTTAAGGTTAACCCGGGGTACTAACTTGAAAAACAGTGAAATTTCTATTATAAATATAGGTATTAACCCGTGTAAACCTGATGAACATATTTTCCTATGTTACAGCATAAGTTTATAAGTGATATGTTCCTTCCATAAGTATGACACTACCTATATACTTTGTAATGCTACTGAGAGACTTACAGCTCAAGCTAGTTCTAGCAGAACGACGGAAGCGAGAATTGAAGTACTACACTTGGTGGTTAATTAGTTTTGCAGTCCATCTTCACCTATTTAGATTTAGTCTGCATTACTAAGCCTTTGACAGCGCCAAAACCAGGCGTCGTTTGCTGTACCTCGAATCTATGACCTACCTCACTCACTTCATGACAAGCTCGAGTTTCTAAGTTACCAGTGACAAACTTATGGAATGAACATATCTGATGAACTTATGGATACAGTATTTAGATTTCTTACAACCAAACTTAATTTTCTTCCGTATTTTGAATTATTTTTCGGATAGGAATGCATGCTACTAAATACAAATTCTATACATTACGGAAACTCGTAACCTAAAGAGCCTCGATCAACTCCCAGCAGCAGCGTATTTCTTTAGTAACCTTTCGTTATTTTTCATTTCCGGTTGCGGCATTTCTTCCGAAATATTTTCTTATAAATAGTATATACACGTCATGCGTGGTTAATGGGGCCTGAAAAAATGTTGTCTTCTGCAGTGTTATAGGAAATATTGAAACTTCTTTTAAAAAAAGCAAACGATAGATACACAACCATAAATGTATAAGGTTTCTTTTTCAAATATCTTGAGTTCTTATAATTTTTTTCCTGCCAACATTCTTGCGTGTATGTTTATATTTATAAGTTGAGAACTATATGCCTATATTTTTTTCCCTGTACATCGTGTTCAATATTGGACACGAGCGTGCTGAAGCATTTATTTGTAGCAGCCAAAATATTTGGACTTCTGTTATTCATTTTTTCGTCAAAATATAGCGACGCGTGCAATCTTGAGGATTTTCTTCTTTTACTTATTTTTCTTTTATGGATTTGTTAAATTTTTTTTAGACGTTCTCAAACTTTTTAAGAGAAACTAATAATTCTTTACCGATACTTGAACTTGTCTGGATCGTTCAAAATCTCTTGGAAATTTGAAAAGTTTTGCCATAAGAGAAATTCGAACAATTCTATTTCTTCTCTAGTTAAAGATTAATTTAAATGCATATATCATAAGATATGTTCCTTCCATAAGTATGGCACTACTTATATAAGTCGTAATGCTACTGAGAGACTTACAGCAGGAGCTATAGTTCTAGCAGAACGACAAGCGAGAATTGAAGTCCTACACTCGGTCGGTTAGTTTTGCAGTCCATCTTCCTATTTAGTCTGTACTAAGCGTGTCTTTGAACTTAAATACTGAAATTATCTGTAATTTCTGGTAATTTATAAATTGCAAAAATCAAAATACTGTTCCTTCTTTTTTTAACCAAATCCAATTTCATAGGTCTACAACATTACACCCATTTCTTTCGTCATCAGTCTCGCGAATTTAGGATTTGATGTTTTATTCCGATGTCTTCCACAGCACACTGTATATTCTCGTGAGAAAACTTGGGGCGGATAGTTAAGCAATAAGAGAGAATTTTCCAAGATTTTAGGTAGTAATTTAAATAGCCGACTTTGTATACAAAATTCCAATTTCGGGAGGAATGTAAAAAAACTCGAAAAACCAGTAGTTAAGTTTCGAGAGGGACGAGACGAGAAGCCAGCCGTAGGTGTGTGTAACTAACTTTATATACTCAAACGCCGAATGCGAATATTAGTAAGCAATATTTTAAGAAAACGAAAAATACTTAAAATAATGGAAATTTTTCTTTAATAACTAAAATTTCATTCCCAACAAAGGATAAAATTCTAAAATAATGACTTTTGGCTTCAATTCAAATATTTTTCCCCCTTCGTTTTCTTAAATCATTTAAGAACAATTAACGTGTAAATAATTCTGACCCCCAAACGTGAACTATAGCCGTAATATTGGTCTATCGCTAATTAGGTCAAAACAAAATCCAAACTTTCTTCTTGCGTATATCATAATCCCGCGAGGATAAAAATAAAATTACCCCATTTAATTTAATTAAAAGCCGTCGCTAATTACTTAATTTAATTTAATTTGGCGTCTGTCGTAATTACCCGTAATTAAACAGTCCAGACTATCTCAATCCCCTTTCTGTATACGAAGTACGGCGCGTCCAGAACTAATTGAATCATATAAAATTTCTTTTCTTTTTTATTAAATAATTATTTCACGTTTTAAATAAAGGGATCCTATGTTATTATTCTTGAGTTAAGCGAGAAAAATAACAGATACAAAATGGCGGCGTCTATAGTAAGTAATGGGGGGAGGGGAGGAAGGGGAAGTGGTTTAGTTTAGAACGTGATTTCAGAGCTTTAAATTCCCCTCGAGTTTCTCAATCGCTGGTTTAGAAAAACCCCTGGCAGGCACCAGCGAGTTTTTCTTAATTATAGGTCGTATAGGTAAAGGTTTCCATGATATAAACTGGCTCTCTCCGTAGGTATATAGCCGCTTTTATCTACCCGCTTAGATGACGCAAAAACCAGTTACCATTCCCGAAGATAGTTGTTGGTTAAGCCAACTTTTAACTTTACTTCGTTCGAAGTCGCCACTCTTTTAGTATTTGGGTCATACTTGGCTTTTAGTTTGGGGATGAAGAAAAAGAATCGTTATTGTAGAAATCGACGGCTTGATGTCCCATTCTTGAAACGCTGAATTTCTTTTTCTTTTAAATTCGTTACTATAGACATTCCGTCAAAAACACTTTCCCATACTGTCGATCTCTCTTCTTCTTATTCAGAGAGGATTCTATTATAATATTTTGACATCTTTTAGTCTGGCCCTATATAGACAAACTCCCCGATTCGCTTCGGTTCATCTTTTAAACATTGTTTTGAGTTTTGTTTTAATGATTATGCTATAATTTTAAAGGGAATAACACTTTTTGGTTGCGAGCTTTCCTCTCCATTGAGGGGATTGCAACGATAACTTTGGTAACTGTCCCTTTGAGGCCTGCAGTTCCAGTTATGGGACGCGGGGACCTTAATGGTGTTTGCATAAATTTACTGCATCGCGTAGTGATTATTTTGGTTTTGTTTTGGTTGACGAGGCGTCGTGCATGTAGATGTTTTCGCAGCGTTTCATTTATTATAAAGGGGGTTTATAATCGTATATTGTGTTTAAGAACTTGGAAACAATTGAAGGGAAAGGGTAGAAAGATGGAAATGAATCTGATGCGTTTGTATCGCTTCTCTGTGCCTTTCATTCTATTACCTCTTTAACAATCAACGGTGGGGAATATATCAAAGTGAAATTAAATGTTAAACAGTTACGTGAGAACTAGAGATATGGGACGTAACGTTAGAGCATCGCGTTGAGAACTCAGCGGAACCATTAAAATCATTCTTATCCATTGTTTTACGAAACTAAAGAATGAAAATTGACAACCCCCATGTGATGTCTATTAGAAATTTCCGTTTGGGTGTCAACTGTCTTTGCGTTAGCGTTTGGCCCATTGACATTTTGAACCGACGCGCACGCATCTTAATTCGTTCTTAGATTAGGATAAGACAATAGCCTGCCTTTCCTTAACTCGAAACGCTTTCTTATCACCAAGAAGGTGAATTAATTCAATCGCACCCCTGATATGAAAACTCTGCCAAACATCTTCATCAACGATATACCTTAAGAAGTTAAGAGCTCGATATTATCAGTGAAAATTAATCAATTCTTCGTATTATTCTATAGAAATTGCGTCATAGTTCAGTTCTAAATGAAATCTCTCTCTTTGTCATTTTTTAATAGGTGTCATTGTTGAAAACATTTGAGAGATGCCAGGAGTAACTAGCGGTGTTGGATCCGTTTGGCAAAACAATGCGGTCGATATAAAGTAAGTTTTCTTTATTTTTGTTTGGGTTTTATATAATATATATATATATATATATATATATATATATATATATATATATATATATAAGAGGCGACGTAAAACACCGCTAAATCTCGTTATCATTTCCCCCCTTTTAATATTATTGTACTAACCCTTTCGTTACTAATATGGGACCGTTCCTCGCCTGTACAATGTATATATCTTTCAATTTTGAAGTGCTGTATAAGTACAGAGGTACAAGGGATGTTAGAAGTGCTTTTTTTCGATAAAAAGCGTTGAATCATCAATAACATAAGTGCAGATTCTTTGACAAATTACCGATCTCGGATTTGGTTCAGGTTATTTATTGTTCAGGAATTGTCTATTTAATACATTTCACCTTCTCTTTAAGTACTCTTAAGTCTGTGGCTAGCCCCATATAGCTAAGTTGTACATGGCGACTTTTCCTTTCCACCGTTATACATCTACCTTATAATCCAATTAACTATAGCAAGTTTTCTCTGCCTCCCTCCCTTCGGCATACACCTTCAGTATTAAACCATAAACCTTTACTATAGTTATAAACGCGTCGTAATCGTTAAGAGGCCAACGTTATTATGTTTGTATATTGAAAAGGTTGAAACCGTTTTCGTCTTAACAATCTTCCATTCAAGCTATTAATGGCTAATTCATAATAACCATCCGGAGGCTTCCATTAAGAGGTATAAAACAAAGAAAAGAAAACCCTTAAAAAACACACAGTATGGCCAAGAACTATGTTGAATGTTTGAACGGATCTCATTTCGGAAGATGGTGGTGTATACGCTCTAACCGTGTATGTAATCCATAGCCAAAAGCAAAAGCTGTTATACGCATTTTTCCCGTTATCACCTGTTTGCTCGCTTTCTCCCTCCTAGAGTTTAGTTTATCCACGTTTTTCAGGTACTATACACCTTTCTTTCATCCCCCCTTATACATTACCTTTTATCCCGCCCTGTTTTCTGTATGACCCTAAAAAACCTTTTCCGCAACTGCTCGAGAGTCGAGACTTTGCCAACCAATATTTTGCTCGCCCGCGTTTTAGTCTTTCCTTTGCCGTCATTCCGTAATGATCACGTAAAAAGTATAGTTTCTAAAAGACCTCGATAATAATATTGTATCGCGTACTACTTCGCCGAGTTAGGGTTATCGAGTTATTTCTTTGAACGATTTAGAAAAAAGTAAAAAAGAAACGCGGTCGGTCTCTACTACTCCGCCAAAGAGTGATTCTGTTTCTTCAACTTGTGCCCAAGGGTTTTTAAAAAAGTTCATTTCGCAAATGGATTAAACAGATATATATATTATTGTGTAATATCTACTGGTCGGCTTTCCTCGGATTATTGGTGCCTTTCTTGTGGATTAAAGTGTTTTTGGATTAAAAAATTATGAAATTGAAAAAGGATAAAAAGAAAAAGAAGGGGAAGGAAGAAGTCCCCGTTGATCTATATTCAAGGGATTATCCCCCTGAAGAGGAAGATGATGGATTTAATAACGAGTAAGGAATTATGTTGTATATTAAGGATTATCACGCGGCTTCAATTCAATTCGATACGCTTCGTTTAGGCTTAGCTATACATAACGCTCAAGGTGGTCTGATGAATTAGTCATTCTGAACTTTGAATTTGCGGTCTCCTCAGTCAGTCTGAGATGATGTGAAGTTTTTTTTATTTTCTTGTATGAACTTTGAAATATGGTGCGAGCGAAGAGAAAGTGAAATGTGATACGCACTAAATGATGCGGTTTTTTAGCCTCTACCTCCTGGAAGTTTGATCATTTAGAGTACTTTTGCATTAGGCTGAGCTATTATTCAGGTAGATCAATGTACCCTTGAATAAGGTTTGGGTATTTTACAGGTTGATCGAGGTACCCTTGAATAAGGCTTAGGTATTATACAGGTTGATCTACCTACCCTTTAATTGGGCTTAGCTATTATTCAGGTAGATCTACCTACCCTTTAATTGGGCTTAGCTATTATTCAGGTAGATCTACCTACCCTTTAATTGGGCTTAGCTATTATTCAGGTAGATCTACCTACCCTTTAATTGGGCTTAGCTATTATTCAGGTAGATCTACCTACCCTTTAATTGGGCTTAGCTATTATTCAGGTAGATCTACCTACCCTTTAATTTTGCTTAGCTATTATTCAGGTAGATCTACCTACCCTTTAATTGGGCTTAGCTATTATACAGTTTGATCAAGGTACCCTTGAATAAGGCTTAGCTATTACACAGTTTGATCAAGGTACCCTTGAATAAGGCTTAGCTATTATACAGTTTGATCAAGGTACCCTTGAATAAGGCTTAGCTATTATACAGTTTGATCAAGGTACCCTTGAATAAGGCTTAGCTATTTTACAGGTAGATGAAGGTACCCTTGAATTTGGTCTAAAAGCGGTACGCGGTGGTATATCGTGATTGGTTTTGAAAGACACGTGTTTCTTAATTTGATTTCCGCATTTCTTATGGAATCATTCTTAAATCTCCGTTTTAATTTTCAATTAGGACTTTATATAAATTGCACTTGCTTTTTTTAACCCATAAATTCATTATCAATGCACAACTGTTGCCTTTCGCGCCAAGTTTATTAGTTGGGAATAATTTTTTGTACCGGGTCTGGTACATCAACGTGTACTTTTCCACCCACTACTATTATCAACGTATGTCTACTCCGTTGTTCTACAGCGGAAAAATCGGCGTCTCTTTTTTTATTTTACAAAATGCGCATTATGGATGAACTTATTATGTAGATATTTCTCGGTTGGAGAACTCTTACCGTGTAGGAATATAATTTTTTGTCAATCGCTAAATTGATGTCATTCGGATTTAGTTTGTGGTTGGAATAAGAACCGCGCGGTAAAACGGTGCTTGCTCTAAAGATAATAGACGTTAAAAAAACGGTTCCCGAAAGTTTCCCCGAAAAAAAGGGCCATATTTTTTAAAGTATTCCGTATTATTTTGGGTGAATTAAGTTGTTACTGCAGAACGACTGTCTTTGATCGAGCGTGCAATTTCTTTTCTCGACGAAGCTTTATTTCGCTATAGTTTCCCTTAATTTGGAAGCGGATATTTAGTCGCGAAATTCCTTCAATATTCGCGTAGTATTTCCCATCCAATTTTTCTACTTTATACCCTTTTTTATGTTGCCGACGTCTTACGTTCTCGCGTCATGTATGCGGAAGTCGACTTCCATCGCGAACTTACCTACGAAGAATGCAGGTAGAGTTTTCTTTTAAAAACTTAACACGGTGCCAGTGCTTTTTCAGCCTCTAAAATCGAAAATATCGTAAATTCTAGTGGTTGTTTTCTTTTTGCATAAACTGAAAAGCTAGCTTTTTGCTTAGAAATTGAAAATGTAAAGTTCTTTTCTTTACTGAACACAACATCATTCATTTAATCACGTGATAGTTTGCATTGAGAAAGGGCCAAAGCTATATTGTTAAGCCTATAATTCAACATTTGGCTTATATTCGTTTTGGTGCCATTATTACTCATTTCAGCGCGTGCTTGTTTATTAAGCCTATTTTTAGTCACGAGACAACTAATTCCGCTAACAATAAGTTATTTCGTTAACTCATTATTGCACCAGAGCTACCGTATATTATTAAAACACCCCTTATATCTGACGTATATCGAAGCCCTAATTTAACTTATCGTCGTATAGGCTTATCATTTGTATAAAGGTTAAATATTTTATCTATTGCCTTATTACAAAAGCTGCGCTTAAATTATACACGTAATTTTATGCTTGATTAGATTTCAAAGTAATTTTATTTAATCTATATTTTTCTACATTCCTTTGGTAATAAAAAAAAAGAGTTTGAAAAAGTTAACTAGAAGGAAAGTTTACTGCAATTTCGGTTTAATTAAAGTGAACGCTTTCCAAAGTTATTAAGGCCATGTTTTCGGGCATTTATTAAACCGTTATATCACGCTTTTAAACTTCAGCTAACGATTCAAAAATCCTATAAACTCAAATTCACTTTTCCATTATTATTATTATACCTGTACACTCACTGTACACGTTAGCGCAAATTATTTCAGTGCCATACGAAAGACCTCTATTTGATCCCAGTTGGATCAAATCAAGGTTTCGTTTAATGTATGCGATACAAAAACGTGTTTATGAAAATCCTTTCGATTCAAAGGTTAAAGTGACGTGAAAACTTGTCTCTCTCAAAGTGACATGCGTCTTTCATTTTTACTCGTCAGTAATTTTAACTTACAAAGTACTAAAATAAATCATTTAGTAATTAATTTTAAACCGGTTTAGACATAATGTAATTATTTTTTTTGGGGGGGGGGGGGGGGAGATGATCTCCTGGAATGTGGGATCAGAATATGAGAAGCTAGGGGGATTTTTTATAAAAAAAAATTATGAGGGTATTAATTAAATAGCTTTTTATTTTAAAGGTATTAAAGGTTAATTAAATTGAATCACTTTTTCTTAAGTCAATTACTTTCATGTACAATTTGAATTTTCTGCCTGTCAAATAGTGTTTTAGCGGCTTGTTTTGACGTGTTTGTTACATGTTTGTAACCACCTTAATACAATATCCTTGGATTGTCCTCAAAATGCCTTACTCATTACCTACACTTTCTATCTAATACATGACCGTATCTTAGCTATGGACATCCTTAAGAACCTTTTATTATGAGGATAGGTGCATTCTTTCTTTAAAAATAAGAAGTGATAGTAGAAGCCCTTGCAATCCAACCCTGTTATTTTTACGACAGTAAAAGCTATAAATTTTCTAGTTTATAATCTTGAAAATTCTACGAGAAACCGCCGTAGTTGTAGTTTAATTGCATTACTTTATATATATTTTTTATATACGCCAACAGCCTGGTATCCACCAAACCCCCGGGCTGTTTGGAAAATAAAAAAATCTCTGCTATAGTTAATATTACCTAAGTTAAACCTGTAGGTTAAAAGCGACCACCGTCATTATAATAATTTTTATTCTGTAAATTTTTGTTTAATCTCTTTCTTTAGCGGATTTGATTCTGAACAGGGGAAGCGAGGTATGTCCCCTCATCGTAGAGACGTAGAAATGAGAGCTGGCTCTAGATATTCAAATGGTTATAGCTCGGGTGAGTGACCACGACCACCTTAATAAAATACTATACTATTTATGTTAAATTCTTACTATCGAACACGTGACCAAAATATGTCAATATTAACGCCTGGTTCGCTACACGCTTTCGCGGGGTTTAGTTTAATACTTTAAATCAAAACATAAGTTTATAAGATATGTTCCTTCCATAAGTATGACACTACCTATAAAAGTTCGTAATGCTACTGGAGAGACTTACAGCTCGAGCTAGTTCTAGCAGAATGACAAGCGAGAATTGATTAACTACACTCGGATGGTAAATTAGTTTTGCAGGACTTCCATCTAGGTCCTATTTAGTCTGCATTACTAAACCTTTGACACCGCCAAAACCAGGCGTCTTCGCTTTACCCAGAATCTATGACCTACTTCAATCACTTCATGACAAGCTCCAGTTTCTAAGTTACCAGTGACAAACTTATGGAAGGAACATATCTTATGAACTTATGATCAAACTACATAAATCTTTGACAACAAAAAAAACTAGCGTGGTTTATTTTCGTGTATTTGAAAAGTTTAAACTAGTTTATCTCGTATTTTACCAGTACGGTATTTGATTGGCATCATTAGACTCGCGTAACTCTTTAGTTATGTTCATCTTTAGACTTATTTCGTGAACCAGAAAACAGTAACACCCTTCTTGGCAATTTTACTTAATTCAAACCTTCACTCGAAACTTCGAAACTAGTCTCCCAAATATTTTCTCAGGCTACAGGTTGTTTTTTAAAACCAGGTAGGTAGGATGGCTGCAACGCTCTTTGGAATGTTTAGCTCGTAAGAAAATTCTTATTGCTTAGAATCTAAGCGGGGGGTAAAGTTGTGTGAAGTGAAATAAAAAATTATTAAGCTCATCTGTAAACGTATATGTATGTCTAAAGAAGAGCAGAGTTGAACTTACCTAGAAGAATTCTCGATGAATGAACTCGTTTAAAAGGTTGAATGAACCGAAAATAGACTCCGTTTTAAAAACACTCCCTGTATAATGAAATGAGAACCCAGGGTGCGATAATCAATTTATTTGAGTGAAACAGAATTTTAAATTAGGCGTGCTTTGTAAAGAAATATGCAGAGGGAATATAGCGTAGTAAACCACGTTTTTCCGCACCCATTTTCTAGATCAACAGAGTGATTCGAATGATGATGGTCCAACTTTCCTTTTGGAACATTTAGCTACTTTTTCGGTTGGACAACAACACGGTACGGGTAATGATGATAAAACGCTTTAAATGTCGATTAAAGGCTAGTTTTCACTGGGCAAAAACGCGGCGGAAAAGGCCTTCCGCGGAGTTTGCGTAAAAATATTTTACCTAAAATATTTCGGAAAGCTAGCGATTTTACGTGGAAATGCACGGAATTGAAGTTCTATCTTTCCGCCGTTATTCAAAAAAACGCGAAATAGTAGCCAATCACTGACGGTCTTGTGGTGGCGCTTTAACGTAGTCTCGCGCTCACTATTTTCGCGCACTTTGTCCTTTGCTTTGACGGAAGTCTTTTACCGCTAGATGCGCATGCGCTAAATAAATCCACGAAAAACAAAACGCCGGAAAACGTCTTTAGTGAAAACCTGTCGCGGAAACGTCGCTAACTTTCCGCCAAATTGAAAATATTTTGCGCCGCTTTGTGCCGCGTTTTTGTCCAGTGAAAACTAGCCTTAACCTCGGTGCAAAAATCATTAAATTAATGCGAAAAAAAAAACCTACTCAAATGTTTAAAAACTTTTTGTGATTTGATTTTAAAAACTTGAAATGTTTTTGCACTGAGACTCGATAAATTTCGCCGCAAAAAGGAAAAAACCCCTTTAAAGTTGATCACGATTACAAAATCCAAAATTCAAGGTCTGGTATCACCAAAAGATGGTCTCAAGCGGTTACTCCTTATGGAGAAGTCCAACGGTATTTGGACGCAAAAAATGCAGCTTCGACTCGAAAAGAAATGGGTTGTGATTATAGATTACGAAAATGGGGTTAGTATTTGAATTACAAAAATCTATACCCTCTAAATGGGTAAAAACGAAATTCAAGTTTTTCAACGATCTAACGTACCACCACCACCCGTTTTAGGACGTTGTTGAAAGGTTCCCCATGTCGCTAATTAGCGAACCAACGGCTTATACCAGTAACGACCCCCGGGAACTTTATAACAACATTCTCGTCTACATAGTTAGAGAGGATCCTAAAAATAAAAATCAAACGCCGGCGGAAATGCACATTTTCCAATGCGTTCGAGTCTCTGTGAGTGATCATGACTCAAAATTGACGTGTTAGAAATATTATTCTAATTTTTGTGTACGCAAAAATAAAAGGCTCAAGAAGTCGTGGACGAAATGAAAATGTTCATAAGTGGTAAATGGAAACCCGGGTACAGGGGTCAAGGTCGACAACATATAATACCACCTCCCAATAACGCCCCACCGGAAACCCCGACGAACGGTATCCCATCCCCTAGTGTCAATGTTAGGGAACAAGTCAACATGTTCAATGCCACAGCCGCTGCTGTAGGACCACCTCATGGTATTTTTACAACTTCATTACCGTTAAAACACTTAGAATGTTGTTTCGACTAAAACCATATATCTTTGACCCCCTAGCCGTTCTCCATAGGTCAGGTAGTAGCCACGGTCACAGACCAGATAGGGCCACGATATACCCCAGGGAAACGTCCAATGACGAAACTAGTTCAACCGGAAGTGACAAATACGAACGCGATGTTGTAAGTGATACAACAACCAGCCAGCTATGTTTAAGCCACCAAAATCTGAAACATTTATACCCCTCCCCGTTATAGGCGATTTTAAATCATTGCTTCGATGACATTGAAAGGTTCATAGCTAGACTGCAACACGCGGCTGCAGCTTATAAAGAGTTAGAAAGACGACGTAAAACTCGAAAGACTAAAAAGAAAGATATGGGAGGTAAATGTCCAGTAGCAGAATAATATTTAAATACCAAGTGTTTAATAATTATGAACGACTTAATCAGATGGAATGCTCAGTATGCGAGCTAAACCACCGCCGGAAAGAGAATTTGTAGATATTCTTCAAAAGTTTAAGCTATCTTTTAATTTACTGGCCAAATTGAAAAGTCACATCCACGACCCGAACGCCCCGGAGTTGATTCATTTTCTCTTCACCCCACTGGCACTGATCGTAGACGCCGCCAGAGATTCGAATTACGGGCCCAATTTAGCTTCCAAAGTCGTCACCCCCTTGCTCACGAGGGACGCCATCGATTTGCTCCTCAACTGTTGTACGTCCAAAGAGAGTGATCTATGGCATAGTCTCGGCGATCCCTGGTCTATCCCCAGGTACGATCAGCCTAAAATCATCATCACATTCCCCCCCCCCCCCGATAATCGACCAATAAATCTTGTTAATCGTCTCGATTAGAGAGTCGTGGAAAGATTACCAAGGCAGCTATCACCCCGTTTTCTCCGATGGTTGGGCACCCGAATATCCATTCACTGAAGAGAGGGAAAGGGCAGAGGTCACCGCGGCCGCTGCCGCCGCTGCTTCGGAAGCTCAAAGAGTGTACAGAGATAAAATTAGGAGGGCTCAGGAAGAGGTATACCCCTTGTTGTTTTTGACGCTTTAACCTTTGACACCCCGCTAGCGAAACCCCGATTGCGCTTTTTCCATAACTTATCTTCCATAACTTACTTATTGGTACAGTTCATTTAAACAATCCATAATTAAAAAAAAACCTCGTCTATTACGGTCATTATGTATACATTATTTCATGGTGGTTACGGGTGTATTTTTCATTGCGTCTGCCTCAAAAACTTTCAAAATGGCTTCTTGTTGGTGACGTATCTTTGCAGTTAGAAAGCGTTTGGCTTAAAATTCCTAACCTAAAAACTAAGGCTGAGCGTCGTCGACACTACAGAGTATCTAATCAACAGGAAAAAGATAGTCGCTACGGTGGTAGTGAGTATTATTATAGCGAGAGACCAGTTACCCCTGAAAGGATGCGTCCCCAAGCCTACGATAATAACCAGTACGACGCTCATCCTATGGAACTCAGTCGACGAGAGGTCTTTCAAGAAAGGTCAGAACCGTCACTTTAGAGTTCTATTCCCATTTCGAATTTGGACTCTTTGTATGAAACACGCGAAAAAAATATACGTTTAGGAATCGAAGGTCACCACCTTCGGAATTTAGTACGGACTCCATTGACCGAATGGACCCCCATAATGACCCTCAACATCAGTTTGAGTTGCAGCAACAGCAATGGGCCGAGGATTTAAAGGCTAGGGGCGCCAAAGTGGTGCAAGTTATGTATCCCAGGACTGCCAATAATGATAAAGAGTTGTCAGTAATTAGAGGAGAAGTTCTAGAGGTGAATTGAGGTTTTAGTTGAGACATTGCAAGAGGACTTTGGTAACTGATGAAAATTACGGTGTACGAACAAAGATTCTAGATGACAGCCGAAAATGGTGGAAAGCCCGTAATATCCGTGGTCAAGTAGCTCACGTCCCCCATACAATCGTCTCCCCATGTTCGGGACCAGGAGGCGCCGAGGAGGACATATTTAATAACCCTTTATACGCGTCCAGGGGACCATCCAGGGACCATTATTACAGCCCTGTAAGTACCCTACGTCTTTAATTCTAAGTTAACTAATCACAACAGCAGTCAGGGTCAATTGTCAATGAATTGACCGATGAATTGGATTTAGAGTGATTCGCCTAGTGGCCGAGACGATAGCAGTCCGAGTGGTCACCCTTCACCGGCTGACCATCCTCATAGGCCGGCAACCATTCCAGCTCCCGTACCAGCTTCGGCCGAATGGGTCCGACGCGAACGTCAAGGCAAGAAAGGTGAATTCCGATATTTCTGATTTTAAAAGAAATTCCCTACTCTTTTTTGTTTGTCGTACAACCAAACCCTTTATGTCCTTTTTACAAATTTAATCAAAAAAAAAATTTATATATATTTGCGGAAATGACCAACGGACGTTAACGTTAACGTTAACGTAAAACTCTCGCGTTCTTGCATGAATACAGAGTCTTAATATTAATATTAATATTAATTTTAAAATTATTCCCTCATCCTTTCTTTCCCCACCCACGATAGTTTATTATTATTTTGTGTGTTTTTTAATTACTCTTTTCTCTTAATAACCGTTCCGTGTGTTGATCGTACTGTAGTATAAAAAAACAAACGTTTATTTTAATTATTTGTCGTTACGCTTTAATTTAGCTTTACCAATACCAAACAAACGGTAGGCTTGTTTTGTTGTCCGTTTTCAAGCTAAATAAGACATTACGCGCGAGTTGACGCGATAAGCGTTTTGATTCCATTACATTGCATTGCATTGCATTCCATAATATTATATATAGTGTGTTTTAATTAAAATTTATCCCCTCCCCCCACCCACTCTGAAATGGCAGACATATTGCGCGCGTTTTAAGAATAAAATCAAAAGACATTAAAGTCTTATTATTAAAGTAATTATATTATTTTGCAAATTTTTATTGACCTCTGGTAAACTTATTTTACAACAATTAGCGTAGCTTATTCCTGATCAGCGCCACCTACCCATAGCGGCGACTTTGAGAACTACTGTAAGCGGTAAGCCAATCATAATCAGAAGTCGCTAAAATCTGGTGACGTCACTGACTGGCACTCTCGTCTCGGGTCTTACCAAAAATGACGTCACCAGATTTTAGCGATATCTGATTGGCTTGCCGCTTACAGTAGTTCTCAAAGTCACCGCTATGGGTAGATGGCGCTGATCAGGAATAAGCTACGCTAATTACCGGCGCCCTTTTTGGGTTTTGACTTACAAAAGCAGTTCAGACAAAAACGTCCCGACTTATGAACGAACTCCTGTTGAGTTGTTTTGTTTAATTTACACTTAATTATTAAAACCGTCCACAGAAAGATTTATTTTATTATTATTATTATTTTTACATTAATTATAAAGGAATATTTAGCCTAGGTTTAGAAGAATAAACAAAAACAAAAACAATAAATACCTTTAATTAAAACACCCCCGCAATTATTTCTTACAACGTAATCTAGGCATATTTTTGTAAATATTATTTTTTTGTGTTCGCTGTAAATGCAAATGCTTATTTAATTTCTTTAAAAAAAATTTATTACGTCTTTTTTTTTTTTCGTTTGATTTTTATTTGCCATTTATTTTTTTTCTTGATTAATTGTTTTGTTTTACAAAAAAAATATTTTGCGCATAATTTTTTTTTTTTTTTTTCAAAAAGAAATTAAGAAATCTTAATTTAAATTTTTTTCGTAATTTCTTTAAATTTCTATTAATTATTAATTAACTCGACGTCGCGTAATTAATTAAGAGGTTTTTTATGTGTTTAAATGAAATGATATTGCTCATCATTGTTTTATGGATAAAGCAGGTAATAAAAATAATCTAAATTAATTAATTAATTAATTAATTAATTAATTAATTTAGATTAACAAACTCAAGTTATTAATTAAACTTGAGGAAGGAATTCCTTATCAGTCGTAACTTATAAAAAAAAAAAAAAATTCCCTGAAAGAAAATTATGCGTAATCTGGTCATAAGCTACTTTATAATTATTATTATTATAATTTTTTTCCCACGTTATTTGTTTGTTTAGTTTTTTTTGCCGTCGTAAATAGTAAATACACAGTTGAAAGTTCGAGTTTTTAACCCAGAATTTGCCAATTTTTATTAGTTAAATGGCCCGTACCTTAAAAAAATTTTGGGGATGATATATTTCATTATAATTATAAGAAAAAACAATTTTTTTCGAAACTATTTCAAAGAAGACAAAAAAATATATATATTTTAAATGAATCGTGAGAAATAGTTTAACGGAAAAAAAAAAAAAATAGAATAAAAGGGTAAAGGTCTTAATACACGCCTAGAAAAATGCCTTGTGTTATTTTTGTATGAATCTAAGCTGTTGTAGCTGCCATCTTAATAATAATAATAAATAATAAAAAAATTGTTTTTAGTTTTACAGCTTTTTATTTTTTGTTTTTGTGTTTATATTTTTTTCGTTTTGTTTACGCATAGGTGATGGCTTTATTGTTTAAATGGCTTACCCCTTCCCTTCCCTTCCTGTTACCTTAAAATACTAACATACTAATTAGCGTATTACTAATTGGTCTCTTCAGGGATAAATTTAATTTTAGAAGTAGGAATAGAGAACAGAGTAATATTATCTTGGCGCGCGTCGAAGTCCCGGACGCCCTAGTTCCACGGGACGGGGGGGGGGGTTAATGAAAGAAGAGGCGGGAGGGTCATGGCGACAGAGGTAAAAAGGAATCGCGTATTTTTTGCCGTCCCCGTTATCAGCAACGTCATCAAAACGTAGTTTAAAGGGCTCCTTCGGACCCTTAGACACATGGCCCCGCGGATTTCCGAGCCCCCCTACCTAACCAGAGGGAGGGAGTGAAAGAAGGGGGATATTAACAAGGAGGAAACTACTTAGGGGTCGGAAATCGGTGGGGCAAAGTGTTGAGGAAGATCGTCTATGAAGAGGGGATGGAAATCCGCGGGGCCATGTGTCTAAGGGTCCGAAGGAGCGCTTTAAGTGAGCAGCCAATAAAATATTTTAAACTTTTCGTTACGTGTGTTGGAGGGAGGGAGGGGCTCTATACTGGGTGGAGTCGGAATAACTGAAGTAAATACTAACCGTTCCGTTCTCCATTCCTACTTCTAAAATTAAATCTATCCCTGTTCTCTTTAATTAATTAATTAATTAATTAACAATTTCTATTAACTAACAATTCTAAGGTTTTTGGTCTTCTATCTTTTCTTCTCTTTCGTAACAGAAATATTTAACAATCAACATAAAAATTACGAAAATCACAACAATAACAATCATACGCGTCATAGTAAGTTTGAATGAGCTTAATTCTCTCTCTCTAATTTGAATGAATAACAATTAAGAAGCTTAAATGAATGAATCACGAATGAATTTAATCAGATAACAAAGAAGAATTTCCAGCTCCTCCTCCTTCCTTTTTGTTGCGAGCCGCCCCGCCAAAAAATGGTTCCTACACTGAACCAGATTCGGTGGCGCCTCCACCGATACCACCCCCGCCTCCTTCGCCACCACCTAAAGGTACGGTACAAACGAAACGACCAAACCGCTTATTAGATCCCTGTTGTTGTTTACTAACAAACGAAATAATGAACAAAATCCTTCAATGGGTCAAAACCTTGACCTTTATTGAACAATTTCTAGTGACCGGTTTGAAACCGATTAAACCCGCCTTAAAGAACGTCGTTACGAGTGTTCCGAATTCCAAACAGTCGACGCCCCAACATAATCGAAAGGTTGAAGAAAATACTGAACCCGTCAACTTCCACGATGAATTAAAGGACAGAGTTACCATGAAACCAAAGGGGAAAAACCCCTGGGGGATTCGTAAAGAACATTTTAGCGGTAATTACCTAACGCCCGAGTCAACGGTTGATGAGGTTCAAGAATGGCTCAAAGAAAAAGGATTCAGTGAAAGGTTAAATTAAATACCATCCGTCTTTAGAGTCATGGGTCACAATTCGTTCAATAGAGCTATTTCAGTTGAAGGGGGGAAACGTCACAGTTGGGCCTGCCAATAAACGGAGCCAGTTTTCACCCTCCCTCCGTGCGGGCCGCTGAAGAACTCTATGCTAAATTTCCCGCACAATATGCCGCCTGGGCGGGGACTGGCGAAACCCCGCCTCAAAAGCTCTCCTTTCCCCCCGAATTGAAATAGCTCTATAGAGCTATCTCAGTTGGGACGTCACGGGCTTAGGTAAAACGTCAAGGGGTTAGCTTGGGCAGTAGGCGGCCATGTTTGGTTCTATGGGTAAATAGCGTAGGTGACGTCACACGAAAGCTTCTGAGAGAGCCATCTCAGTTGGAACGTCAGTGCTTAGGTAAAACGTCACGGGCTTAGCTTTGGCAGTAGGCGGCCATGTTTGGTTCTATGTGCAAGTAGCGTAGGTGACGTCACACGAAAGCTTCTGAGAGAGCCATCTCAGTTGGGACGTCACGGGCTTAGGTAAAACGTCACACGGGCTTAGCTTTGGCAGTAGGCGGCCATGTTTGGTTCTATGTGCAAGTAGCGTAGGTGACGTCACACGAAAGCTTCTGAGAGAGCCATCTCAGTTGGGACGTCAGTGCGTAGGTAAAACGTCACGGGCTTAGCTTTGGCAGTTGGTGCCGCGTTGGTTCTATGGGTAAATAGCGTAGGTGACGTCACACGAAAGCTTCTGAGAGAGAGCCATCTCAGTTGGGACGTCAGTGCCTAGGTAAAACGTTACACGGGCTTAGCTTTGGCAGTTGGTGCCGCGTTGGTTCTATGGGTAAATAGCGTAGGTGACGTCACACGAAAGCTACTGAGATTGCTCTATTTGACCAATTGGGAAATTACGTACAGAGAAACCCAACACGCAGGGGGCGAGGACGCCATTGGGGTATTCTCGGCCCTCTGGCCAAGAAGAACCGTTAGAGACAGTGCGAGTTGGAAAGCCTCCCGTGGCGTGTATTGAAGTCTGGCGTTGTCTCTTGGTGCGAGGGAGAATACCCCAATGGTGGCCTCGCCCCCGGGTGTCAGTTTTTCTGTATGTAATTTCCAAAATGGTCTATTGAACGAACCCTGACTGACTGACCATGGTCTAAAATTCCGCCCTGAAATTCAACTTTACCGTAAAATCTTTCAGAGCCTTAAAAGCCTGTCACGGTTTAAACGGGTTAATGATGTTCGCTCTAACTCGTAATCAATTGGAGAAAAATTTAGGGACTGACGAAGGTCCAAGGTTGCATAGCCATTTAACTGTCCAGAAAAATATTTGCGGGGTGAGCTGGGGTTAAGAGGGGTCAGGGAGAAAAGAATTCCACGCGTAATCTCTATTATAATTCCACGCGGTTCATTCCAGTACAAATCCCATAAAGAACACGAATTAAACTCGATCTTAGAGGAACGTCGACGTAAGGTTGAAGAGAGGAAACAGGAAGAAGCTGCGGCCGCAGCCGCCAAGACATTGGTTAAAAAACCAACTCCCATTACTCAAGAAATGGTTGCCTCCTTGAGTTTAAGCTCCGAAGGTAATTAGTTATTCTTACACAATCTTAATTAGCCTTATTCCTGATCAGCGCCACCTACCCATAGCGGCGACTTTGAGAACTACTGTAAGCGGCAAGCCAATCAGAAGTCGCTAAAATCTGGTGACGTCATTTTTGGTAAGACCCCGAGAGTGTATGTCAGTGACGTCACCAGATTTTAGCGACATCTGATTGGCTTGCCGCTTACAGTAGTTCTCAAAGTCGCCGCTATGGGTAGATGGCGCTGATCAGGAATAAGCTACGCTAATTACAAATTAATTTTGATTAATTTAAATATGGATTGCTTAACGTCGCCATAGATGACGAAGAAAACTATACTCAACCGTCAATCGCCAGTAAAACGTTGAGAGTTTTGTTAAAAGAACAAAGACGTAAAATAATGAGTACTCAAAATAATTAAGTCCGAGACTGAAAAGTGATAGTGTCCAACCCTCCCGATCCCGCCCATATATATTATTATTGTTATAGGACTAAATCATAGCTTTATCATTCCAATATTGTAAGTTAATCTACAGGTCTAGTAGCCTTTGACCCATTCTTGACCCGAGTCCCAAACGCCAAATTATTTAATTCCCAGGCTACAGTTAACATTCCCGGTGTTGATACTTAGTGTCGAACCAACTGTCCAAAAGATATATATATATATATATACATACATATATACAAGCGCGTATATTGATTGATTTATTTTATTTTAATTTTTTTATATATATTTTTATCAATATTAATATTAATTTCACAGTTAGTCAAATAATTAATTAGGGCTTTCAGTAATTAGAAGTTTTTTTTTTAATTTGAGTATCCGACCCCTCGGAATTCTAGTAGAACCCAACCTTGGAATAATCCTCCATTTCCTGAGGCTAAAATGACCTCTGTTTGACCTTTCAAGCCGTTATATACAGTAATTAATCTGATAAACTGATGGGAATAATAATTAAGTTTATATACACGTAAATTATAGACTTGTACGATTATAATTTAAATAATTAACCTTAATTTAGGTAAAATCTTAATTTACTAATTTTTGATAGTGACCCAGGCCTCGTATATATCATCGTGTTTTAGATGTAAGGTAGGTTTAATTAACTTTTTACTATAAGGGGCGATCGATAAATTTCAAACTAATTAATACATATGGTACAACATGCCTTAAAAAAATCAATATCTATACCATCTTGAGCCTTTTTTGGACACGCGTTGGTTTAATTAACATACATACATACTTGCCTTGTTTTTTAATTAATTAATTAATTAATTAAAAAACAACTAACGATTATTACACTAACTTTACAGAGAAATTTGAAACATTTTTACAAAGGCATTCAAACCGTACTTAACTTTTACAAAAAACAAGTTCTACACCCTCTTTATATACAGTATAATGTGCGGAATTAATAATTATATACAAATAATATAATTACTATTACTATTACCCTATCCTATTCTAATTAAGACTAAAAAACCAATTAGATTTAGAGAATTAATATAAATATACAAAGACCGCAGTTTTTTGGGGCATTATTTTATAAATATATATATATTGTAGATTTTTTTAGATATATTCCGAAACATACGATTTTAATATCGATAATATAATTTTAACGACGCTAATAATTCAGTCCAAAAAAAAATATATCTTAAATTCTATAGAATTTTTAATATTCCGATTTTAAAATTAAAATTAAAAAAACGGAATTAATTTTTAATTTCTGTGCGAAAGCAGTTTTATATACTGTTTTTTTAACCAGGATTTATCAGTTGGTATTAAAAGTTGACAAGTTTGTACAAATGAACAAATTCTGTGTGTGTTCGTGCAAAACATTTTATTCTTCTAAGTTTGTCACTGGTTACAAACTGGAGCTTGTGACGTAGGAGTATTACGAAGTATAGAGTGCTGTCAGAAGCGCCGGTGTGACGTCACCCATGCTGTTTTCCCATAAAGAAAAAAACGGTAACTGTCATGGCCGCCCATTGCTAAAAGCAGACTCGTGACGTTTAACCTTGGATTTGACGTCACAACTGACAGCACTCTATAGGTAGTGTCATACTTATGGTAGGAACATATTTTATAAATTTATGTTGACGTAGATGAAACGTCATAGATTTTCATCAAGCGGCGACGCCTGTGTCATACTTATGGTAGGAACTTATTTTATAAACTTATGTTGACGTAGATGAAACGTCATAGATTTTCATCAAGCGACGCCTGCGTCATACTTATGGTAGGAACATATCACTTATAAACTTATGTTGACGTGGATGAAACGTCATAGATTTTCATCAAGCGACGGCTGTGTCATACTTACGGTAGGAACATTTTATAAACTTATGTTGACGTGGATGAAACGTCATAGATTTTCATCAAGCGACGCCTGTGTCATACTTACGGTAGGAACATTTTATAAACTTATGTTGACGTGGATGAAACGTCATAGATTTTCATCGAGCGACGCCTGTGTCATACTTACGGTAGGAATATATCATTTATAAACTTATGCAAATATGTAATGAAAGTTCAAGAAAAAAAATCAACAGCTAAGTTTAATTTATTTATTTATTTATTAATATTCCTCTTAAATTACATAATTAAAACACGAACTAGATTAATTAATTAATTAATTAGGATAGTAAAGACGCGCAGTTTGAATAGCCATGGCGTTGATGGAGTCGAAAACCCAATCTTCAGTTACAATGTGAAATAATTCGCGTCTGTCGGCGTTCATCTCTTTCAAAGCAGGTACTCGCGATAAATCTCTATTAATTTTATAGATTAATTACTTAATTAATTTTAATTACAGTTACACACCAATGTAACGTACTTTGAATGAACTATAACGTGCGAGACGTGTTTATTTAATTCATTTTGCAGGTCAGCTCCGTAATATCGCAATTGCAACTCCGCTAAACGCGAGTAGTGATTAGGAATGAGCGTATTTTTATCACCGATGTTTAATTTGTTGTCGACGTAAATTCTGCGTGGGTGGAAAGATATTAAAAGCTGCTTCCGAAATATAATAATAATAATTAAGTTAATCTACGTACTTTAATGTTCTAAACAGGGATAACGATGACTCATTAGGGAAATATTTGAATTCGTATTTTGCGATTTCTTCATTAGTTATTTCTGGTTTGAATTCTCGCCACTTCTATACGAAATAATTTAATTTGCCTTAATTAAACTTTCCCCAATTGGCCTTATTCCTGATCAGCGCCACCTACCCATAGCGGCGACTTTGAGAACTACAGTAAGCGGCAAGCCAATCAGATGTCGCTAAAATCTGGTGACGTCACTGACTGGCACTGTCGGGTCTTACCAAAAATGACGTCACCAGATTTTAGCGACATCTGATTGGCTTGCCGCTTACTGTAGTTCTCAAAGTCACCGCTATGGGTAGGTGGCGCTGATCAGGAATAAGGCTAATTAAGATAATTGCGATTCAATTAACCTGATTAGGAATATTATCAAATATTAATTTTAGTTTTTCAGGGGTAATTTCTTCGGTGTAACTATCTCCAAATTCGTCAAAATCTTCCGATAATTTCGACTTTGTTTCTTCTTTGCAAAACCAAAAATCTAGCGGACTCCTACGCAACCCAACCATAGTTGACGTATGAAATACCTTCACCGATATTATTTACTCACCATTGCACCAATTTTTTCTCTTTTTCGCATTGTAACAACCAATCAGATTTAAGCACATTATATTTCCCAGTTTTTATCAAATTCCTCGTCCTCAAATTCAAACTGTCCGAAACGATACAAAACGTTTCGTCACCTGGATTTTGCGCGAATGTTCCGCCGAGTTTGGTCACAATCTTTTCAAAATCGGCTTTGGATTGTGACGCTGACCCGTTTAAGACGCAAAATTCTTTACCGGAGAATGTTTCCGAAATCTAATTACGAAAAAAACATTAATTAAATTAATTAACAATTAACCCAATTAATAATTTACAGTTTCAATGTTGGAAACATCAGTTGGTCTAAAATGCGGCGCCAGCGTTTTCTCTTGCGTAAATCTTTGAGCTATTTTACGTTTTTTCGGAGAAGTTTGACCATCTTCACCCATGAAACGCGTGGCTAGTTTACCCTCCGCTTCCTGGAATGAATAGGATGGCTTCTAATTAATTAACTACTTACCGTTCTTTCACGTTGTTAATTAAATTAAATTAAATTACTTTTCTTAAATCTTCCAGTTCTTTGAGGGTCAAACACTGACTCCAAGGTTTATCATACCTTACTTTCTCAACGCGAGGGAATCTTAGCGTACAATTAGTTTTAAACTTATCGCTGCCGATAATTTCAGCCGCTTTAACTTGAACAATCTGACTCTTTTCGGGTTCGATCCAAAGATCGGGTTTCTCTTTATGTCCCGAGGCTAAAATTATATTTGGAGGCGGTTTCTTTTTATCGTAGACTTTCCAATGATCTTTCATTTTGTTTAACAAGTGGTATAGTTCTTGTAAAGTGTATCCCGATCCCACTCTAGCGAAAGAATGGAATGTACACGGATTTTCTCCGGGTTTGGGATTAACGGCGACTCCTAATAGAAAATGAGAAACTATCCCGCCCCTTTTCTTCCCATCCCCGAAATATCCTCCCAAAATGATCAAATCCAATTCATTCATCAAATCATCGACGTATTCGGGTTTCAATTTCCACCAATTGCATCCACGATCATTTGGTTTATAAACTGACTCGGGGTTTTTTAGGATTATCCCTTCTTCTCTTCGTTCGATCGCTTCGTTTAAAGCATCGACTACGTCTTGTCTGCGAGGTTAAAAGTGCGTTTGAAGTAAGTAATTAAGTTTAAGAATAGGGACACGTTGTCGACATGTGGATGGTACTTTGTGTTTGATTCCCGTCGAGGCGTGTACATTAATTTGCCATCGAGTGGAGTGAAAAGTGTATCCAGAATTTTTAAACGATCTCTAAGAGGTTGGTTCGATAAGACTTGACCGTTATAAAATAACAGGTCAAAAGCGCAAAAACAAGGTTGGAATTCAGGGTCATCTTCCGTTAAGGTTTTAACGTCAAAGTTTTGTCCTTTCGTACCTTTTTGGCAAGAAGGGGGTTTTTATTTCTTTTTTGATTAAAATGACCTTTGAACTTTACGAATTGAAGTTATAATATTATATTAACCTATGCACTTTAAGATTTTGTTCCATCCAACCATTTCTCCATCGAGAATGCAACTATCAGCCTCTCTTTTAAAAAGGTTCGCGATATCCGGAGTTAGAGTTCCTCCGAGTGGAGAGTTGCCATAAACACGCGTGTATTCAATACCACTGCAAGTACTCATCTTCATTATTTAAATAGGGACTTAGAATTAAGAAAATGGGGGCGTACTTTCTAGAGAAGTATTTATAGTTGTTTCCATCTTTATGGATTTGGACTCTTTCTGGACCCGAAGAGCCGTCTAGTTTAGTTTCCACGTAAAACATTTCATTTTTCATAACTTTTTCAACTTCGTCTATTTTGGCTTTGCCAGACAACATGGGACGAAAAGGGTTGAAAAGAGAGATTTCTATTTCGTGTAGACGCACCGAAGGATCTCTTAGGTCACCACAAACCCTGACTAAACTACTGGTAACGTCGTAAAGATCCTTAGCGTCTGGATGAAACTTTTGAAGGATATTCGCGTCGCTTAGACCCATTTTCATGTCTTTAAGAATCATTCGAATTAACCATTTTTGCTCTTGCATTGTCGTGTTGCAAAGCAGCGTTTTTAGATTCTTTTTTACTTCGACTGTCACGAAATAACGTCAAAAATTAGGCCTAGTTCCCTGAAGCTTTAAGATAATTATTTCAGTCAAAAACCTTTATTGTTTTCGGAGTTAGAAAAAGCTATATTATCTAAATGTTTATTGACCTCAGCGACAGTCAAATTTCCCGATGCTTGCAAATGGTTTTTCAAGACTATAGCGACAATACTAGCAAAATCTCCCGCATCCTGCCAATTCTCAGTCTAATTAGGATTAATGTCTCAAACATGATTAATTTGAAACTTACACCTTTTGCCGTTTTAGGTGCTCTGTAGTTTAAAAGTTTCTGCGCGGAATTACTCTCTTTACCCAAACATAGGATTTCGATATATAATTTCGCGAGAGATGCCTTAGGTTATAATTATCAATTAAATTTATGGGAATTATATTTAGTTAGTCACGCAAAATTACTTCTTTAATGCCATATGCCCCTCGTTCTCTCTCATATTGAGGCAAAAGAAGTCTCATAAATGGGTAAAACGTATCCTATGAAAGGTTACACGCTGTTGTTTCTATGTTTAATTGTAATTAACACGGCACTTACGTTTAATCCGGCTGTCTTATCATCCTTATAAATGGTAATGTGAAATTTTCTCCAATTTGCAATGAAGCTTTCCAAAACTTTACTTTTCTCATCTCTCTTATGTTTACCCGATATTCTTTCGCAAGCGCGACAAAGATCGGAAAATGGAATTCTTTCATCCGTTTTCTTCATATTAAAACTTTCTAAATAAACTGAAATATTCGCGGTTTAAACTTCAAAGATTACACCACGTGTCGCGACTCCACGTGCTTTTTGCAAATCGTAAGCAGACGATATTTCTACGACGCCCACCTGTCAGATCCAAAGAACTTGGAACGTTATATGTTCCAAGTTCTTTGGTCAGATCGCGTCAACCTGCCAGAATCTTTTCTTACTCGAACCGTAAAAATACACGTACCGTTTTCGGAGCTAGGAAGGAAATCCCTATTTAATTCCTTAAATATTTCAATATTTTCACATCGAATTACTTTATTTGTCGGTAAACAAGGATTCTCGCTTAAACACGTGTCAAAAGATGCTGTAGCAGACGAACACGAGTGTTTTGGCTCTTTTGAATTGTATATCGCACCCAGTTTCAAATTCTCGTTGAGTCGGTTTCTCATTGGCAACCCCATTTTTCATCATTCCGTTAATTTTCTAAGCTAAAACCATATTTTGGCATCAAAAATGGTTAAAAGTATTAATCATTAAAAATAATACCAACTTATTTGTTTAAAAGTCATCTTCGTTTCTATTTTATCTGGAATTCGCTTCCTGCTGATGTGGTATCCTCGTCTTCAGTGGGCCACTTTAAACTAAGTCTCAAAAAATTTTTAGGTTTGCTTTAACCCATCGTTTTGCATTTCAGGAGTTGTATGGCTATCCCTTCTAATTAATTCCCCATAGTAAATAATTTCTTTTTTAAAATTTCTGTAACTTTCTATTGTCAATTCATTACCAAAATAGTATGTATATATATATATGTAAATTGTTTTTTGGAGCTGTAAGCATGGATGAAGGATGCGCGTGAAAAACATTCGACGCTCAACAGGATGTGCAACTCCCTATACTAAAAAGTAGACAAGTCGATACTAGCGCCGCCTGGCTACCAGCGCTGGAAACCCTCGCGGGAAAAATAAAAAATACTGGACACGAGAAAAAACACGCGCTACCATCGTTTTTTTTCCTTAGCGTCGTCTGCTAGAAGCAAAAAAGTTGTTTTTTTTCTTATGTCCTGTATTTTTTATTTTTCCCGCGAGGGTTTCCAGCGCTGGTAGCCAGGCGGCGCTAGTATCGACTTGTCTACTTTTTAGTATAGGGAGTTGCACATCCTGTAGAGCGTCGAATATTTTTCACGCGCATCCTTCATCCATGCTGTAAGGCTGTTTTAGCCCTAGCTCGTCACTTAAAAGGAAAAAAAAAAAAAAAAAAAGTGGTCTCCCCATCTTCCCCCTTTGGCCTATTTTTTCATGATGTACGTTTATTCATCTAGCACCGTGATACGGTCCATCTTTGCCTTTCCTTTGCGCATTTCGCCACCAGGCTTGCACCTCTTCAAGTTTCAACTTGTATAAAAACGTTCCGCCATTTTTGGGCAATCTTTGACGGAGGTAAGCATTACAGGGAATTAGCTCTTAATTTTTTTTAATTTAAGCCGAATAATTATTAAGATTAGATTGATTTTAGCCGGGGACTAGACACTAAATCTATTTAGATTAAAATCTGGTAATTAATAGATAGAATGAAGATTTTTAATGGATAAATTTTAGGTATTTCGCCGTGCATGTTTTCGGTAGTCAGGCGTTACGCGTTAGGCTTAAATGCTAATCGTAGGCTCGTAGCGTAGGCTACAATGGCTTCTTCCCGGATCGGCGTCCTAGCTCGGTAATTGAAATGCTTTGATTTAGGGAATTTAATGAAACTTATTTAAGGTTTATTTAATTTTAATTCGGTATAGATAAATCGTAGAGATTTAATATAATATTTAATTTTTTTAGATTTATTATTTTGATAAATATTTTCGGTACATGCGATTTATTTTTCCCCTTAATTAGTAAGTTTAGGTAGAGTTTTCGTGTTTCGTAATTAAGTCGGCGTTCGCGAATAAAGTAAAAAAAATTTTTAGTAAAATTATTTTTCGAAATAGGGTACATAGAATTTGCTAGAAGCTCGTGATTTTCATAATTTCCCAAACTCGCGGTGCCGGTTAGGGATTTAGGGTGTTAGCAGGGCTGATACTGAGTCACTTTTTTCACTAAAAGTTACTATTTTTGAAATTGGTTACTTAAAGTTACTTTTTTTGAATTTTGGTTACTAAAAGTTGATTAATTTAAAATTTGATAGGCCATCTCTTAAAAAAATATGTTTTCCTTATAATTTCCGAGTGAATGAAGGGTGAAAAAACTAAAAAGCAATTTTTTTAAACGATCAGACATTTATTCCCATCGAGGTAGCCGTATTATTTCCAGCCCCTTTAAAATTCTGCCTGTGTGATCGAATGGGCTATGCTGCAGCTGAAGGACCAGTCGCGCCCGCCAGCGCGTTACCGTAGCCAGGGGGCCGCGGCCGTTTAGTACGTTTGTCGGCTTTCGCGCAGTCTGCTAGTTTTTCAAGAGCGGTTCTAGTTACAGAATGGTTACAAGTCAGGGTACAATTTCGGTATGAGTGAATAAGGTCAAAAATCATTTTAGAGCAAAATCAAGCACACCATTCGATAGAGCGTAAAATTTAGATCTAAAATGACCGCCGCTTTTTTCAAATTTCCAAAAAAAAAAAAAACAAAAAAAAGTCTTATCCCTCATAAGAATTGCCACCTTTTCCAAAATATTGATGTTTAATGTTAGGCCGAATAGAGTAGTGGCACTCCATGTTAACTACCCATAGAGCTTAATACAGTCAAAGGCAAGTAGGTGCCATTACTCTATAGGTTAGGTTAGGTTAGGCTACCCTAAAGTATTAAACACCTGTGTGTACAATTTTAAACTGAGTTTTACTTCAATTGTGCATGTTAAATATTTAAATTAAGTTACTATTAAGTTACTATTTAGTTACTATTTAGTTACATTTTTCAAAGTAGTTGGTTACTATTTCAACTAAAATTCAGGCGAGCTCTGAGTATCAGCCCTGTGATGACGGAGACGGCAAAAAATAGTGACGTAATTCCTTTTTACCTCTGTCGCTATGACCCTTCCGCCTCTTCTTTCATATTCCCCCCCCCCGTCCCGTGGAAAGGGGTCCGGGACTTTGACGCGCGCTCCCAGATATTACTCTGTTCTCCATTCCTACTTCTAAAATTAAATCTATCCTCTATTCCTCTTTTCAAAGTAAAATCCAGTTTTTTTTTCCTACATAGTTTAAGCCAAAATGATATTATGAGTATTTTTAGTCCTATATTTTCCTATAAAATAACAGTTTTTCTCCTATAAAATCCTATAATTCCTTGAAAAAAATCCTGTTTTTCCTACAAGGAATTTAAATTTTTGGCTGGACTCCCTGGTGGCCCACGCACTCTACCAGGGTTCATAGGGAACCTGGAAAACCTTTATATCAGTCAGGGATTTAAATAAAAAGGGGGAAAAACATCCGGGATAAGATGGGGATTTAAGATTTTAGCCTAAAAAGTGATGGATAGGTTAAGGATTTCGTTTCGAACAATGATAAATTATGATAATGAAATGTATCAAAAAGTCTCAGATTGGACACTTCACCCAATTTGGAGTATCCCTAATTATAATACTAATTAAACTCTCGGATTGGCCTCCTCACCCAATCTGGAGTATCCCCAATTATAAAATTAATTAAACTCTCAGATTGGACTCCTCACCCAATCTGGAGTATCCCCAATTATAAAATTAATTAAACTCTCAGATTGGACTCCTCACCCAATCTGGAGTATCCCTGATTATAAAATTAATTAAACTCTCAGATTGGACTCCTCACCCAATCTGGAGTATCCCTGATTATAAAATTAATTAAACTCTCAGATTGGACTCCTCACCCAATCTGGAGTATCCTTAATTATAAAATTAATTAAACTCTCAGATTGGACACTTCACCCAATCTGGAGTATCCCTAATTATAATACTAATTAAACTCTCGGATTGGACTCCTCACCCAATCTAGAGTATCCCTAATTATAATACTAATTAAACTCTCAGATTGGACTCTTCACCCAATCTGGAGTATCCCCAATTATAAAATTAATTAAACTCTCAGATTGGCCTCCTCACCCAATCTGGAGTATCCCCAATTATAAAATTAATTAAACTCTCAGCTTGGACTCCTCACCCAATCTGGAGTATCCCCAATTATAAAATTAATTAAACTCTCAGATTGGCCTCCTCACGAAATCTGGAGTATCCCCAATTATAAAATTAATTAAACTCTCAGATTGGCCTCCTCACCCAATCTGGAGTATCCCCAATTATAAAATTAATTAAACTCTCAGCTTGGACTCCTCACCCAATCTGGAGTATCCCCAATTATAAAATTAATTAAACTCTCAGCTTGGACTCCTCACCCAATCTGGAGTATCCCCAATTATAAAATTAATTAAACTCTCAGATTGGCCTCCTCACCCAATCTGGAGTATCCCCAATTATAAAATTAATTAAACTCTCAGATTGGCCTCCTCACGAAATCTGGAGTATCCCCAATTATAAAATTAATTAAACTCTCAGATTGGCCTCCTCACCCAATCTGGAGTATCCCCAATTATAAAATTAAACTCTCAGATTGGCCTCCTCACCCAATCTGGAGTATCCCCAATTATAAAATTAATTAAACTCTCAGCTTGGACTCCTCACCCAATCTGGAGTATCCCCAATTATAAAATTAATTAAACTCTCAGATTGGCCTCCTCACCCAATCTGGAGTATCCCCAATTATAAAATTAATTAAACTCTCAGATTGGCCTCCTCACCCAATCTGGAGTATCCCCAATTATAAAATTAATTAAACTCTCAGATTGGCCTCCTCACCCAATCTGGAGTATCCCCAATTATAAAATTAAACTCTCAGCTTGGCCTCCTCACCCAATCAGGAGTATCCCCAATTATAAAATTAATTAAACTCTCAGCTTGGACTCCTCACCCAATCTGGAGTATCCCCAATTATAAAATTAATTAAACTCTCAGCTTGGACTCCTCACCCAATCTGGAGTATCCCCAATTATAAAATTAATTAAACTCTCAGCTTGGACTCCTCACCCAATCTGGAGTATCCCCAATTATAAAATTAATTAAACTCTCAGCTTGGACTCCTCACCCAATCTGGAGTATCCCTGATTATAAAATTAATTAAACTCTCAGATTGGACTCCTCACCCAATCTGGAGTATCCCTGATTATAAAATTAATTAAACTCTCAGATTGGACTCTTCACCCATTCTGGAGTATCCTTAATTATAAAATTAATTGAACTCTCAGATTGGACTCTTCACCCAATCTGGAGTATCCTTAATTATAAAATTAATTAAACTCTCAGATTGGACACTTCACCCAATCTGGAGTATCCCTAATTATAATACTAATTAAACTCTCGGATTGGACTCCTCACCCAATCTAGAGTATCCCTAATTATAATACTAATTAAACTCTCAGATTGGACTCCTCACGAAATCTGGAGTATCCCCAATTACAAAATTAATTAAACTCTCAGATTGGCCTCCTCACCCAATCTGGAGTATCCCCAATTATAAAATTAATTAAACTCTCAGCTTGGACTCCTCACCCAATCTGGAGTATCCCCAATTATAAAATTAATTAAACTCTCAGCTTGGACTCCTCACCCAATCTGGAGTATCCCCAATTATAAAATTAATTAAACTCTCAGCTTGGACTCCTCACCCAATCTGGAGTATCCCCAATTATAAAATTAATTAAACTCTCAGATTGGCCTCCTCACCCAATCTGGAGTATCCCCAATTATAAAATTAATTAAACTCTCAGATTGGCCTCCTCACCCAATCTGGAGTATCCCCAATTATAAAATTAATTAAACTCTCAGCTTGGACTCCTCACCCAATCTGGAGTATCCCCAATTATAAAATTAATTAAACTCTCAGCTTGGACTCCTCACCCAATCTGGAGTATCCCCAATTATAAAATTAATTAAACTCTCAGATTGGCCTCCTCACCCAATCTGGAGTATCCCCAATTATAAAATTAATTAAACTCTCAGCTTGGACTCCTCACCCAATCTGGAGTATCCCCAATTATAAAATTAATTAAACTCTCAGCTTGGACTCCTCACCCAATCTGGAGTATCCCCAATTATAAAATTAATTAAACTCTCAGATTGGCCTCCTCACCCAATCTGGAGTATCCCCAATTATAAAATTAATTAAACTCTCAGCTTGGACTCCTCACACAATCTGGAGTATCCCCAATTATAAAATTAATTAAACTCTCAGATTGGCCTCCTCACCCAATCTGGAGTATCCCCAATTATAAAATTAATTAAACTCTCAGATTGGCCTCCTCACCCAATCTGGAGTATCCCCAATTATAAAATTAATTAAACTCTCAGCTTGGACTCCTCACCCAATCTGGAGTATCCCCAATTATAAAATTAATTAAACTCTCAGCTTGGACTCCTCACCCAAGCTGGAGTATCCCCAATTATAAAATTAATTAAACTCTCAGCTTGGACTCCTCACCCAATCTGAAGTATCCCCAATTATAAAATTAATTAAACTCTCAGATTGGCCTCCTCACCCAATCTGAAGTATCCCCAATTATAAAATTAATTAAACTCTCAGATTGGACTCCTCACCCAATCTGGAGTATCCCTGATTATGGGGTGCAGGTGTAGTTATGAAGTGGGCTCTGGTAAACAGCATAAAATGGTCCCAGGGACATTGGCAAAATTTGGTTGGAAAAGTCAGGGATTTTCAATATATAAAATTCGTCCGAACCCTGAAGTCTATAGATCGAGGAGCGTGATCGAGTTGGCTATGGCGCGATTTTGGCCCTTTGTTAGTTTGAGTAGATGCCTTGATATAATCTTAACATAATATTATAAGATATATTTGGTATTTGAATAAAAAAAATGTGGTCTACGACCAACAAAATGACCCACGCAGGGAGCCCAGTGGCCCTATAATTCCTTTAAAATACTATATTTTTTCAACCTGTCCTATATTATCCTATAATTTCACGAAAGGTCCTTTAATATCCTATATTATCCTATAATTTCACGAAAGGTCCTATAATATCCTATATTATCCTATAAATTCACGAAAGGTCCTATAATATCCTATATTATCCTATAAATTCACGAAAGGTTCTCTGATATCCTATATTATCCTATAAATTCACGAAAGGTCCTTCATTATCCTATAATTTCACGAAAGGTCCTTATAATATCCTATATTTTTGACTTGCGAGAATTGCAGACTACACTCGGTTAGTTTTGCAATCCATCTTCCTATTTAGTACTAAGCCTTTGATAGCGCCTCACGAGAATCTATGACCTACATTGTCACTTCGTGTTTGTAACATCTTATGAACTTATGATGTCATAACACTTGGGTAAAATTGAATAGTAGGCCGATCGTGTTTGAAAGATGTAATAAGGATTTAGTGTGAAAAAAAAAGACATCGAAACTTGTCAATAGTCTATAAATATTAAAATTTTAATGGGTTTTATTTAATAACAATTTACTCTCAGGATAAACGTTTCTTTTTAAGGCATCGAGGTTTAATTTCTTTTACAAATGGGCGAGTAAATGACCTAGTTCATGGAAAGAGATTGAAGTTTGGGAGATTTGTTTTTTTCGATGGTTTTGAGAAAATACTATCCAGAATATTTAATAACAAACATTACTGTATTAAATTTTTTTTTTAACTTTTTTGGGGGTGTAAGGTACAATGACACCCCATCCCCCCTACAGCTATGAAAGTGAGAGCTTTCAGGTGGGATAGTAGTACGTCACACCCTCCCAAGTCTTACCGGCGCTGTTCTGGTAGCCAGCCATATTGGGAGGGTGGTCTCACCTTCATTCCCGCTTTAAAGTACCCACCACCAAAATGGCAGCGTAAATTATGTCACGAGACTCAGCTCCTCCTCCCAACTGAAAGCTCTCTATAATCGTACCGTTTTTTTCCTCAGCTTTACTAAGACCAAGAAGTGATATCTAGTTTACTAGGGAGAAAGTATAAATTCGCCCCACATTTGTAATCTAGCTCTTTATCTCCAGTCCAAAAGACGTAGCCTGTCCTGACTGTTAATCCCTCCCCCCCCGGTTCTAAATTACAACCAGCATCTCATTGGTTCTTGAAAACTCGTGCACGTCAGCGCGACGCGAATGACGGGAAAATTACACTCGTATTTTCCGACTGAGGAGAGGCTGTGAAATAGCCCGCTGGCCTCCTTTTAAGACCCCCCCCCCCCTTGTATTTTGAAAGGGGGACTGGGACTATGGCGTGCGTATACTTAGGCATCTTATACATTCTCCCTAGTAAACTAGATATCACTTCTTGCTATAAGACGAAATTGTTTTGATCTAAAAACTGGTCACTTTAATGCTTGGTAAAAGAGGATTTTCGGAACCGCACGTGTTAAAGTCGTCCAAGTCTACTTCCAGCTCTTCCGTCGGAATATCCGTGAAACTGTTCGATTTTTTGGCCACTTTAGCAGCCTTGCCGTCTCGGACATTTTCGGCCACGATGCCTAATCGCGAGCGACGTATACTGGAGTTGGGACTGGCGTCCCTGGACGGGAATTTGTGATCGGAACAAGAGGGACAAATGGTAGCCGGAGTGCAAGGCGGGAACGTCGTTGTACAAGTGAATGTAAGTGTGTTGGTTTCTTTGCTTACTGGTAAACTGTAACGGGGGGGAGAGAAGAGATGGTAATCATGTCCAACAATCTCAAGTATACCAACCGCGTGAACTTCCGACTTACCTAGGTCTTTGCGCTTGAAGCTTTTCTTTGTTGTTGCCTGTGTACGCGGACCAGGTACTTGTTCGTGTTCTTAGGCATTGTTGAGCTTTTCTTCGGACCCATTCTTGAATGGTAGTTGAAAGAGTCGGTTCTCGACCCAATAAAAGAACTATGGCACCGTCCAGTTTCTATTTAATTAAACAAGGGTGTGTTTAGTATTTAAGAACAGCATGCGAGATAGTATCCTAAAGATTTAAACCTCGGCGCAATATTTCGGCTACATCTTTTTGGTTACTTTCTCGGACGCTTTGACCATTTATTTCGAGAATTTGATCGCCTTGTAGAATTCTTCGTCCGTGTCTGGCGGCTATGCTGCCCGGCTGCTTGAATATAAATTGTAACTAGTACAAATACTTCGCGCGTGGATAATTATAAAAATTTATGAGCGAGTAATTAGGGATATGAATCTTACTACGTAAGTAACGAAAACTCCTCTTCCGTTACTGAAAAATCGTCAGAGAACACTTTGAGAATAAGTTCAGAAACCCCCCGGGGGGAGGTAATTACGCCGAATTAGGAATGCATAAAGCTAATAGGAATCATGGTGTACCCTTTTTCGATGCGGGTTTTTGTCACGTCTCATTCTGACGTCTTTCTAAATATTGTAATCGCCAAGTAAAATTCGTCTAGATACATTTAGAAAACGAGTACCCGATGATTCCCATTAGGTTTTATGTATTCCTGGCTAAATACGCAATATACTAACGGTTTCTGTATGAGACTAATACCAAGTCGTTCCCTAATGTTGGCCTTCCTCAGTTCGACGGTGATAAACTTCTTCGGAGCTGCATGCGTTAATCCAATTGGTTACGCGTTAATTAAAATACTTAGATAATTAGGGGGTTTTACATTCGTGGCTGGTGAACAGTCTAGTCGGGTTTTCTCTCAGCACTAATAACCTCAATGGAGAAGGAGCGTCTCGTAGTAGCTTGACTCCTTCGGCGAACGAAGCGTCCCTTAAGGAGTAATCATTCACCTATTCAAAATTAAATTAGATTAATCGTCGAATTAAATGACCCAGACTGATTTCCTTACCGCTAGAATTACGTCCCCTTTCTTTAGTCTACCGTCTCTGTAAGCGGCACCGTCTTTATGAACGATCGTGACCACCAATTGTTCCTTTTAAAAGAATTGAAACTACAAACGTATAAATAACTAAGCGGCCGATGACCATTTTAATTCGATTCAATTCAATTCGCCCATCCCTTCAATATTAAGTTGAACTTAAGTTAAATTTGTTTTTTATGAAAAAAACTTACAATGTAAGTATCGGCTCCTCCGGCCACGCTTATTCCCAACTCGTTTTTCTTGTCCTTTCTTAAAACTATCGTGGTTTCCACAAAATCTTGAATATTTGCGAGAGCGACTGCGAATAGACAATAGACCATTTTGTTGTAACTATAATGGATTAAAACACGGGGCCTTCCATCTCGCTTTTTGGCGCCAGGGAGCCCAGCGGTCCTATAATTCCTATAAAGTCCTATATTTTTGAACCTGTCCTAAATTATCCTATACTATAATATCCTATATTTTTGACATGGGCCAAGTTTTCGTTTGGTTTAACATCAAATTTATCAAAATTTAGCTGTTTTTATCGAGGTCACATTTGAATGGAAGCCGAAATTAGGATTTTTTTACATATTATATTATATTTTAATTAAGTTACTCTGAATTTTCCAAGTAAAATCCAATTAGGCCTAGTTATTATCTTTTTATTTTTTGAGATTTTTCTACATAGTTTAAGCCCCAAAATTGTATTATATACGAGCAATTATAGTCCTATATTTTCCTATAAAAACACACGATTTTTTCTCCTGTAAAATCCTATAATTCCGGGAAAAAAAATTTCCTATATTTCCTATAAGGAATTTAAATTTCTGACTGGGCTCCCTGCAAACCCCCCCCCCCCCCTTGAATGTCTCGATACTGAGGGTTGCCTACCCCCCCTAGGTCTATTCTAAAGTTACATTCTGATAAATTTTTAATCGTCCAAGCCCCCAAAATCTTTAAATAAGCTTTAATGAAAAGTGTGGCGCTGAAACGATGGTATATGTTGGCCTAAAGACGCTAGGTATATTATCACCGACAGCCCAGCTGCGATTATAATTATGAGTGATTGGTTAGTTTCCCAAAATTAGTCAATAAGGGGATGATGAAAGGTATCGATCAATATTAATTTAAGATTAAGGGATGGATTGAAGCTATAGTTGGGAGAAACTTTTGATGGGCCATCAATTCATCATCATAGATGGATACTTAGTGCCCGTGATCTAGATGAGTCTCTTAAATTTGTTGGATTGAATAGGGGAGGGGGGTCGCTAGGGGGGGGTCCACGGGAAGTAGATTATTAATGATTGTATATAGTCGGTGAGATGGAAGGATGGGACAATTTATGGAACCAGGGTTTGAAGCTTACGTTTAGGAGAAGGCGGAAGTATAGCGTGGCAGGGCGAAAGACGATCCGGTTCCGGAGGGAAGTATCCGCAATTGTCAGCCGGTAAAAGGACGATTTCGTAACAGTCTTCCGAATCATCGGCGTAATCGAAATTAGGAGTTTCCATCTCTCATTCGAGTCCCCCTCCTCCTTGTCCTTGTCCTTTCAAACCATTGTCCTCCACGCGGCGACAATTTCCATCTAGATATTATAGAAAGATAAAGATAAGGGTCATTTTTGAAATCGAGTCTTAAAGATTATTTCGGTTCTCAGTTGGAATTGGGATGGAGAGAGATCTATAATTAGCTTTAGCTACTTGACCCTTGACTAAGCAAGTATTGCCGAGTTGTTTCTTAAAGTGCACTATAAATAACCTTTAGGGTAACTTAGGGAAGGACTACCTGAGAGTATATTTATTTTGGGTTACGAGAAAATACAATAATAAACGCAAATCTATTCCGGTCTTCGAACCTTAATCCCAAGAGTTGTGCAAAATATTTTATGGTCTTTACAATACTGTGTACTCTAGCGCGCACTCACTGGTACAATCCGACTCTGGATTTAATCTTATATAACATACCCCCTCTCCCAAGTGATTTCCCTACAGATACCCTTAAAAACATTTTATAAATCCCTACCGAATAACGAACGGTTCCTTGGACCATTCTGAATATGGTAATGTCCCGAAGCGAAGCGTGAATATTTTAAATTCGTACAAGAGTGTAGTGAACTTAAGGGCCTTAATAGAATAGGTGCTGTATTAGCCGGGGGCGTAATTTCAATACTCGCTAGGAAAATTATTTAAATTCATGTATATATAATACTAGAGTCGGGTAAACACAAAATATTTGCGTTTTCGAGAAGGTATAGTACCTAGTACGGCGCGATGTGATGTGACATTGGCATTTTATATCCTATCCCACTTCTACGAATTTGAATGAAGGGTAAACATTTGGCGTTTACTATATATATTCCCACGAGTGGCGCTATAATAAGGTACCTATACCGAATTCCAAAACAGATAGCGTATTGCGTAGATCTCGCTTCTTTCTGTTACTTTTGGGGGAAATACTTTTGAAGAATCACTTTTACTGGGATGATTTGTCTTCGTCACGTTTTTAGGCAGATTCTCTATCACTGTTGCGTTTATTTATAAACCTAAAGTTGTCTTATTTTCTGTCTAAAGTAGTTTTCTGTTTGAGTGAGTGAAGATTTATTTCGTAAATAATTTTACACGCGTAATTATTCATTTTATACAAAAACCATCTGGGCAAAATAAGTCCATTTCTAACCCATTAAAAGAGATTCAGGGAAAAGCTATATAAATCAGGGATTTAAAGTTTCTTCCTAAAAGGTCAGGGATGAAGTGGGCTCTGGACTCTGGTAAACACCTTTAAATGGTCAGGTATATTGGGAAAATATGGTCAGGGATTAGCTGGAAAAGTCAGGGATTTTCAATATAAAAATTGGTCCAAACCCTGTAGTTCAAATTTTATAATTTACCATCATTGGAAAATCATCTTAAGTCGGAATCCTCTTCATGTTAAATTATTAAAAACCTCATTTTTTTTCTTCGTAACATCTTTAGAATTTTTTTTATGGTGACGTGATGAATAGAGACGTGGGTATATACGTGTTTACACACTCGGAAATTGTTTGTTTTTCTTTGGATAGAAATTCTGGGGGAAAATGAAGTCATCTATCTAAGGCGAGGCGTCCCAGCTAGGGCCTGTACAACCGTACTCTAACAAAGTCAATATTGACTCTTGAAAATAGTTTCGCGACCAAATTCTTCTCTTTTTTTTTTCAACTCAGAGTAATTTATATCTTATCCTTTCCTAAGTACTCCGTTTGGTCCCCGTGCAGGTTAATTGGAGCGTAAATTGTAACACTAACGTGGGAACCCTCAAGCGATCGATAATTGGTTTTCGATTTCATAGAAGAACTTCCCCATTCTGGCATCTTCCGAATTCCCAAGGGTATCACTTTACTGATTTATTTAGTCGGTGGAATTGAGTGTTAAGACAGTTTATATTTGATACCGAGAACCGTCTATAATTAGGTGTTTTTGAAATCCGGTGAGGCCCAGATGGGAGTAAAAAAAAGTGACTCTTTTTCCTTAAAGTTAGGATCAATAGAGTTTTTTGGGATTGGGGAAAAAGACATTTAACTGCGATATTTGTCGAGGCGCTCAGAGTCCTCGAGAGAGTTTGGGGGGCCCCGGGGCGAAATCATGGGCCCCCCATCAAGACCCGGCCCCCTAGGAGGTACGGGCCCCCAATTGCCCCTCTCTCTCTACGGCTCTCCAGGCGCTAATTTTTCTTGATACGAAATTTCTATGTCTTTTAATATGTCAAAATGAATTTTAGTTGGGAGTTTCGTAAAAGATTTTAGATCGTTTTTAGTTTCAAAATGCATTTTCACGAATAGATCATAAAACACTAGCTTTAATGATGTATTGTTTTTAGTTTCATTGACGGAAAAGAAAGATAAAAACCTTGGAGAATGTTTCCTTTTTTCTTTCCAATTCTTTTTTATTGTCCGCATCCTTTTCTCTCCGAGTCCCGAGACTAGTAACCGTGTTGTTTCCATGGCAACAATCCCCGTTTCATCTTTCTTCGCCCATCATTATTGCGATTTAAAAGGCTACCCGAGAATCCGGCGACCGGTTTTGTAGAACGGATTTAGTTTCTTTCGAAAATATTGTATAATGTAGTGTCTGAAGTAAGTGAAGTAGTAAGACTCCTTTTTGACACTTAAATTGGCGAAATTACTCCTTATGTAAAATGCAATGTTCTACTTCAACTTATGAATGTCTGATAGTATCGAAAAATTTTAAATTTTATGAAATTCTGGTAGCGAGGAAAAAAATACCGAAACAAAGAGCGTGGAATTTTTAGCGTATCGATTTCTAGCAGACCATCGCGTATTATTTCTTTCCTTCAATTTTTCAAAGAAAAGAACATTCAAAATTGAATATTTCTTGATTTTTATTTTTAAATTTTGATCTTTGTTCGCACGCTAAAATGCATTTTGAAAAAGAAATTTCTGTTAATGCATTATTGCAAAAAGCAGTAAATTATTGGATCTGGTTTTCTATTTTTCTTTCCTTCTTCTTCTCGCCAGTGAGTGAGAGTGTTAGAAAGATGTTTTTTATCAACAAGTTGAATTATTAATAAGACGGGAAAACTAGTTCCGTTCATTCAACTTTAACCTTTATCGAAAATTACAAAATATCGTACATTGGTGTATTGCGGGTTGGAGTTTTACAGGGGCTCGTAGGAAATACATTAGTAGTTTTACCCCTGGAGGTTCGGCACTTTAAATTTCTATCTCTCTTTGTGAATAATATTTGATTTTCGGAATTTCGTGATCTTTAACATGTTTTTAAACGCAATATCACGTGATAAGTGAATAAATGGTTCTTCCAGAAACGTTTAGTAAGAACACCCTTTTAAATTAATGCGAGAAATAAATCTAATAATAAATGTAAAAGGCCCTGTATTACAACTTGCGTGTCATTGCGAAACAAAGATCCAGACCCCAAAAAAAACCTCCCTAGTCTGCAATCCTTTTGATTTATAATTAGGAGATGTCCAAGTCTGAGACCGTCGACGACATTTCATTTAGACAAGACGGGCCTATACCTTCCCCCAACCTCTAAAACCCAGAACAATGTCTAGAAAAATTAGAGATTAGAACGGGAAAAACTAGGTTTTCCATCATTATCCTGGACGTGCCCTTCAGATGTACAGTACCCACTCTTTTAATAACTGTCCAACAATCCCTTGTACGGGAGGGAAAGAGAAAAGCAAAAAAAGAACTCTGGGAAACGATGTGGAAATTGGTAAAGAGGTCTTGACAGGAAACATCCGATGATCGTTATATAGAGTAAATCCCTTTTAATCTCATTTCTTTTGACGTGCAACTCGGAATTTATTCCGCTTGGTAAGACTAAAAGTGGGTGGTGGAAGCTGGCCCCCCTCTCTCTCTCTCCCTCTTTTTTGTCATATGACGTCATCCGCTCTCAGCACGAGATTAGCGAATGCCATTGTCTTTTAATAATTACTTTCCTGTCTCAGACCGAGGCTTAAGAATTTTTTAAGTAAGGTACCAGTATTCTTTTTTTTTTTGACAAGGGAAATACTTTCTCTAATGTGTTTTTTTTCCCTTGTCGGAGACTAATTTCTTTCGTAATCAGTTTAGTAAGTTGTTGAGAGGGGGGTCGACAAAAGGGGGATTTCTGGTACTTACACGGCGCGAGCGATGTTCAATGAAGTATACTTTTTGTTTTTAATTATTAACTTTTGATGTTTTCGATTTTTTTGTTTCGCTTTTGTTTTGGTGAAAAGAATAGGGTACTTAAAGATAATTATTTACTTTTCAATTTATAAATTAATTAATCATAATTGTAGGCATAGTATTCCGATTAATATTTTTCTCCAATAATTAAATTTCAAAATGTAAATTGTCTCTGGTATATTTGAGTTTGGGATTAAGTGGCGACACGAGAGAGGGAATTAATACCTTTTCTGGAAAATATTCAATCAACCTAGAGTTTAAAGCCCTAATTAAAATATCTCCGTTACTGGGCGACGAATTAATCCGCCTATAGATCCTGCATCGAAATTTAGAAATGTCAAATTAATTCGAGACAATAGCCAACCCTTTCCTTTGAAGTTTCATTCCAATCTCGTGTAGTCGGTATAAAAATGTTCAAAGCCGCATTTTCCTGAAATCTAAATGAATTTAAATCTTAATGAAGGTAGCGTAGGGTAATACGATATGCAATTCGAATCGCAGCTAGCTACTTCGTAAGATGCAATTTGCATTTTGATATCAGCTAGCATTACAGTCTAGGAAATTTTAAATTAAACTAAGAGCTTTTTTCTTAAATAATAATAAAAAAAATGTCTTTAGAAGGGGCGATTCTCAATCCAAATCCTTTGTTTTTCACTTCACCGAACACAATGGACTCGTTAGACTGATTAGAAACCTCTTCTATATCAACCTAGCTTCATTTCAGCATACCACCTTGTGTGGAAAAAAAAAATGAAGATAAATGGGTTCAAGATTTCCAATTTCTTCTTTACGCGGCGGGGTTACTAAGTTAAAGAGATGGTGAAGTATTTTTTTTTTGACAAAGGTCTGTTCAGACTATACAACTTTTGACTCAACTAGATGGGTCAAACATTTTAGTCAGCAAAAATTGGTCAGTGATTTTGGTTTTTAGTTTGATTGGTGATTCAACTCATCCAGGGTTGCCACGGGTCAGGGAAAAACATGGAGAAGTCGGGGAATTTCAAAAATTTCAGCAAAGTCAGGGAATTAGATTTTAGTGGGTAAAATTTCTGGGGATAAGTCTTTATTGAAAGTTTCTCCTCATCTTCTCTTAACACCGAAAACTCTAGAGCAATCCTTAAAAATGTCTAGAATGGTTTTTGTAAAGTAAATGCCTTTAAAAAAATCTCTTAGACTGTTATTTATAGACTTTATAGTTAAAATGTTTCTTAATAATTTTGGTGCAACAAATACATTGGTAAACTTAATGTAGATTGAGTTTATTTAATTATAAGCACTTAAAACGTGCTGTAAACATTTACACTTTCGGCCTAAAAAGGTCAGGGAAAACCTGGAAAAGTCGGGGAATTTGGTTCTGAATATTCCGTGGCAACCCTGTATCGTCTGAGTAGGCCTTAAGCCTAACTTAGTAACGGCGCCATTTAAATCGAAACTGGAGCCAATATATTCACCCCAATCTTTCGCAACTTACTTGCTAGTAATTTATTATATATATATATTTTTTTTACTTTAACATATCCTACTTGGTGAGACCATGATTGCAGGATTAATGGCCGAACTTCTGCAGAGAAATGTAATTTTTTTTTAAAGAAGAAAACCATAGCCCAATATATAGATTGGGAAGAAGAAAAAGTTTGACTTTCTCTAAGAAACTAATAAGTTTCTGTCCAGAAAAGTGAGAGTTTTTATGGGTTAGATCTTTACGGATTGATGGAGAAAGTAATAAGTAACTCTATGATGCGTAGAATCAAGCTGGGATACCCTCCATCTTTTGACAATGGGAGGAGAGCATTGCTGCCTTTAATAAAAAGCAGCAAAAACCCCCTCTTTATTTCGATCCTAGTTTCGACTTGAAACTTAAGAAAGAAGGAAATAAGTACTGGGCCTATTTCTCTCAGAACTAATGGGCTTTCCTAGAAAATTACTCCCTTTTTTTCTTTTTTCATCTTCCTTCTTACAAATGATGGCTTCAATTTAGGGACTACAGTACTGGGTTGTTAAGCCTGAATTTATCAACTAAAAGCTTATAAGACTCGTAAATACTTTGGTGTGGGAGTGTTTCTATAGTCTCGACTTTAATTTAAAATAAGCTAGACTTAAATTTTAATTCCGTCTGAAAGGTTAGGAGCTTATGAACTTTCGCCGAGAGGAATTCTGCATGGAAAGTTTATTTTAAATTTGATGAAAATTAAATGCGAGGAATTTTAATATTTATTCCTTGGAAGTCGGTGCGATTCTTTTGTTGTAAAAAAAAATTAAATGAAAAGGGAATAAATTTAAGATTGAACTCGGGAACTCTGGAAAACTTGCTCGGTATATATTCAGAGAATTCCACTTTTCTTATCTATTGTTGAATAAGCGCGTTTATTTTCCCCAAAGTTTGGATTTTTTATATTTTTCTCATACTGTCGCTTACAAAGGAAGACTGAAAAGAGCATGGTGTGTGGGAATTATTCTTTTTCCAAGATTGTGCCAAAGGATACGGCAGTACTCAATTTACTTCTTAAACCGCTATCTCGCGCGGTTTGACCTTCTCGTCCAGTTATTTCGATCTTTCTAGAAGGTCGTCATTAAAAACGCGCGAAAAACCTCGCGGTATGCGGTGTTAATTGGATATTCCCGCATTTTCAGGGTTCATACAAACCTGGAAAAGTCAGGGAAATAAATAGTTGACAAAAACCTCCGGGAAATTTCGAATTTTTAACAAAATTCAGTGAAATCAGGGAAATAAATAGTTGACAAAAACCTCCGGGAAATTTAGAATTTTTAACAAAATTCAGGGAAATCAGGGAAATTTGCGTCAAAATTTAATTTTGCCGAGTAATTAAGCAAAATGTTCGTGAATATTCCCTCCATAGGATTAACATTACACTAAGTTTTGGAGGTTATATTAGAGATACGGGGATGTCCTTTGATTATGTAATAGTCATATTTGCCCCCCCCTCCCTTCCTTCGTTAGCATTTGCTCCATAGGATACTCCATATACGGGAAAAACATGGAAAACTCAGGGAAATATATGTGGAAAAGCCTCGTGGAAATCTCAGGGAAATTTGATTTCCAAAAGTTGTATGAACCCTGAAAATTTTCTTCCTCCTCCACTCCTCTCTCTTCTTACAATCCCGGAGGTTGAGGATAAATTCTCAGAATCTATTCCCTCATCCTCGAGCCTCACTATCTGGAATTAAAAGTTTTATCTCGACATCTCACTCCAACCGAGCCTTAATTTGGAGAAAAGCTCGGATAGTTGCAGTTGCGGCTCTTTGGGGACTGGTGGGGAGGGGGGAAAGGGGGAAGAAAAGGCGTCATTAGGTTTCAAATAAGCGCGAATCCCGCGGCGGCAACGACGCTATAAAGACTATATAAAGATAATTGCCACAAAGTTGCCGCGACAAGCTAACATTACCCCCTGGGGCTCCTTATATCGTATCACGAGAAGGTGCTTTTATCTCGCTACCTTATCAGTTTTACCTGTAGTAAATTCGATTGGTTTGTCCGTTTCCCCCCCCCCTCTAAGGAATTTTGCTTAAATTGGATGGTGCTGGGAGGCGAGAAAACCGAGCTCAGATTTGCTGCTTAATTTCATGGCCAAATTTGTACTGAGTTAGAAAGACCACTGAAGTTATAAATATTTTAATTCTCAAGTTAACTGTAAAAATAACAAAAAGATCTTTATAATTAGTTAATGATACTTTAAATAAACTTTCTGAGTATTACTTTTATCATAAGTTTATAAGTGATATGTTCCTACCATAAGTATGACACTACCTATACTTCGCAATGCTACTGAGAGACTTACAGCTCGAGATAACTTGTTCGAGAACGACGGAAGCGAGAATTGAGTACTACACTCGGTTAGTTAGTTTTGCAGTCCATCTTCCGATTTAGTCTGTATTACTAAGCCTTTGACAGCGTCATTCGCTTTACTTCGAATCTATGACCTACCTCACTCACTTCATGGCAAGCTCCAGTTTGTAACCAGTGACAAACTTATGGAAGGAACATATAATAATAATAATAATAATCTAAGCTTTGTCTACGAAGGGATTTCCACACTAAGCCAGTGGCTTATTTACAGGTGGGTATGCACTTATGTTTTATATTCAGCTACAACGTTTAAATGGAGCCCTTTTCCATTGAAACGTAAATGTTTTTCCATAGAAATTAGTACACTTCTAAGTTTGTAACTGCGTATATGGGCTACTCTTGGTTTTGAAGTCTAAATATAACCTTTGAAGGCACAAAGATGTAACAACATCATTTGGGGGGATTCAAAATTTCAGAGAAAGGAAGCGATAAAAACGTCTTACCACACCGGAATTCCTGTGGCATAGCGTGTCACTCTTGTAACCCTTTTTTATATATATATTATATAAAAGAAATGATAAAAATGTTCTTATAGAGAGCAAAAATACCTTCCCCATATTTTCCAAGGTAAGATAAAGGTCTCACATCATTGGAGAAACCCTTATTTATTTTTTTCAAGCTCCTTATACTGAAAATATCTTCGTAGGAGTTGGTCTTACTAGCTACTAGGGTATCGGTTTATATTTTTTTATTTTGGTTGCGAACCTCCATAAATAAGGGCCTATCGACCAAACTATATTGGTTTTGGTGGATATTTTTGTTGGCAATATTTCGGGCTATACTTTGAAGTACTCGATCGAGTACTGTCTTTCAAGCTATTTTATACCATCATAAACTCACTGGCACCGCGGGGATTGAATTTCTTTTATATTAAAGCGATATTTACGACCTCTTTATATTTAGCTTGCTTGAGTGGGCAATTTAAAGGAACTCTTTTTCATCATAGAGAAAATTTATTTATTTTATATTCTGCGTTGTGGAAAATTGGCACTGTATTTTGATAAGTTTTTTAGTATAATTTTATCTCCAAAAGCTAAATTATTCATACATTTTAACTTAATAGTACGCAATATATTCTTGGAAATAGAATTTTCCTGTTTCTAAATATATTTAGGCTTAATTTAAATAAAAGTGGAGTGAATGTTTAAATTCATCTCCACACTCCAAAGGAGAAATCAAGCATTTTCTAGGGATTTTTTTGTAGCTCCCCGAAAAAGATTGGCCAAGGCCCTTAGGCCCATCACCTTTGCTTCCTAGATGGAGACGAAATGATATAGCGAAAGATCTCGTTTTCGCTATTACGGTTGCCATAGCAACCACCTTCCTCATCTCCGATCTTTCACTCAATTTTGGCGCAATCCTGGCACCTTTTTGGTCAGGCGTTTTAGGTTTTAGGAAACGTAGGTTAGACTGTTTTCCATCCATCGCGTCTTTGGACCTTAAATGGCTACTGTTTTAGAGAGGGGAATAAGCTCTTCCCTGCAGCCCAAGAGCAGAAAGAGCACTTGGCGAGCGAAAAAGCAATGAAGACCAAATCCATTTATATTAATGGTGCGGAGATCAGCGCCAGAAGAAGAAAGGAGATTTATTTTATTTTTCTCTTCTTTTTTATAAGTTGTTGACGTGGAAATCGTGGCCAATGGGACGTTACAACCTCTTAAAACTGTTTAGTGTGGTTATCCGATAAAGAAATATTACGGCAGGGTACTTTTCTTGGGGTCCCCAAATAGCCCGTGGCGGGACAGTTGGAGGAGTTAAGACCCCGGTACTTAAGGAATAATTTATTGAGCAAAAATGAAAATGCTGCATTGCATTGTTGTAAGGGTATTTTTTTCCCCCTTTTCTGCAATCTGTTTCCCAGCATGATTGCGTGAGGACGTAACCTCATTATACTAGGAATGAGACGTTGATATCCTCTTTTCTGGTAATTTGTAAACATTTCTTAGAATTTTGTACCTCCTTCGAGTAATTCTTTAGTTATTTCTTCCTTACATGTATAGTTAAGCCTTCCTGCTGGTGGGTGGTACACTTCTGAATTTTAACTACTTTGTTTCTTAATTATTTCTCGAAACCTTTCAACTAATTCCTTTTCCTAAGGATTCAACTTCTTTAACAGGGTTCATACAAACCTGGAAAAATCAGGGAAATAAAGTTGACAAAAACCACAGGGAAATTTAGAATTTTTAATAAAATTCAGGGAAATCAGGGAAATTTGCGTCAAACAGGGCCGAGTAATTAAGCAAAATGTTCATTAACATACCCCCTCCATGGATTAAGATTACACTAAATTTTGTAGGCTCATAACTCTGGTTATATTAGAGATACGGGGATGTCCTTTGATTATGTAATAGTCCTATTTGCCCCCTCCCATCCTTCGTTAACATTTGCTCCATAGGATACTCCATATGCGGGGGGAAAACCTGGAAAACTCAGGGAAGTATATGGGGAGAAGCCTGGAAATCTCAGGGAAATTGGTTTTCCAAAAGTTGTATGAACCCTGTTTAATTAAAGATTTCTTTCGTGAGTTACAATTCGAAATTAATTATTTGCGCGGTCGGAGTCATTCATGAACTTAAAAAAAAGAAAGAACCATTATTGGTTTGAAAAATATTGTGCACTGGAGAGCAGCGTAGTTTTTGCTCTCTCTGTTTTGTCCTTTAATACTTCTGTTCAAATGGGATCCCCGTTGCTTCATTACTAAGTAATTAACGAAGAGCTCGTGTTAAATTTCCTATCGTTTAATTAAATCTTTTTTCCTTCTATTTGCCAGAATAAGAAAAAGAGCTCTAAGCAAAATACACAATATATTCCATCTCAATAAGTAAAATGAAAGTTTATCCCAACGGGTAAGAATTTCTTATCAGGTGTTCAGCTTGAGCTTCTCGCTTCCGACCTTCGCTTCTTTTGACGTCACCTCTAGTCAGTTCCGCGGAATCTATTTGCCTTTTTCCTTTCATTCTGTCAACTCAGGAAGTAGTGTAGTTTCTTAAACTTGAAGAAGACCTATATATACGCCACCGCCCAAAGCCCTTCTTTTTTTTGACAAACGCCCACAAAACTTTGATTTTTTTTCTCTCTCTCCTTCTCGGAATTTCTTTTTGTTTATCCATACAGAGTTCTGTAGACATAAGCCGCTTTCTTTGACTTTATTTGTCCAATTAATTTCCCTTAAAAATATATAGCACCAATAGCTGCCTTTACTAATTAATCGGAACTTCGGAAGTGTTAGAAGAAATTACTTAATTTTTATCTGAAATAAATTCTATATTTAAAATAATGGAGTATTCATACCAATTACACCACCAGAAGGTTAGGCTACCTGGACGACAAAACGCAGACGGGTGTCTCTTCTCCAGGTAGCCCGGCTTCCTGGTGACGTAAATGGTATGAATCCTCCATGTGAGTGAATTATCTATAGGTGTATGCCCAACTTGATTTGCCAGCTAAAATATATCTGGAGGAAAATTGCCTGAAGGTACTTAGGATTTCTTCTTTCTGAGCCTTTACCATTAACACAAGGAGGCTGGGCTTTATGAGTACACGCTTTATGCCCTCCAAGTAGCCCGTCCTCCTTGCGTAAACGGTATTCATCCTCCTAGCCTAAAAAACTAAGTATATAGGCGGGCGGACTGTGGGGAAAAGCATCGAGAAATGGCAAATGGGTCTCTCTGACTTTTATGGCAAACCGAGTGAAGGCAAGGCTTAAGAACCGTAATAAACCGTTCATACGCTGGAACGATGAAAACCTTTCAGGGATTCGTTGCAGTCTGTTCGGATACAGGCCCTAACCGCGAAAGGCCTCAGAATTCTTACGAAATAAACCTGGTTCCAACTAAATCTGGTCGCTTCGCCATCACTAATCTTAATCAAGGCGCGCAGAAATACTCCAGTAATAAATCAAACGTTCTCAAATTCCAGAGCACAGACCTAAATACTAAATATATCGTTTTTACTCGGAATTTGACCTCGTTATTATAATCTACCCACTGAGTTTATAGGCACGCGATAGAGTTATGTCTCGAATTCTCTGGAAAAATAGATCATTCCCGATATAAACCTAAGCGCTTTTTATGGGCTTATAAATTTAATAGGTATGCCTCTATGGTTCCTGGAAATATTAAGGTTTAGATCCAGATTAGACCAGGCAAAAACATTTCCTCGAAATCACTTAACTCTATTCCATTTACATGGAAACTACGATATTTTTAAGCTAGTTACTTACATTCAGGGTTCATACAAACCTGGAAAATCAGGGAAATAAATAGTTGACAAAAACCTCAGGGAAATTTAGAATTTTTAGTAAAATTCAGGGAAATCAGGGAAATTTGCATCAAACAGGGGCCGAGTAATTAAGCAAAATGTTCATAAAAGTACCCCCCCCCCTCCATAGGATTAACATTACACCCAACTTTGGAGGTGAGCTCAAGTCATAACTCTGGTTACACATTAGAGATACGGGGATGTCCTTTGATTATGTAATAGTCCTATTTGCCCCCTCCCATCCTCCTTCGTTAACATTTGCTCCATAGGATACTCCATATACGGGAAAAACCTGGAAAACTCAGGGAAATTTGTTTTCCAAAAGTTGTATGAGCCCTGTAAAATCCGTTGTGCGCTGTTATGACCCTCCCATTGATACGTTTATTGTATTCACGTGATCTGGAGATTAAGTCCATCTATTTATTGCTTGAAAATAATTTATCTTTCTCCTCGAAAATCGATTGGATCATAATCATTATTATTGTTATCCGCCCCTTTTTGTCATTTCCATATCGATCTATAGCACCGTGTAACAGTTGTAAGGAGTCTTAAACGGAAGAAAGGAAATTTGGGGTTTATTTTCTTTTTTTAATTTGCCCGAGAATCCTTTGGAGAGGAACAATGTGCCCAATTAAGAAAATTACAAAAAAGAGTAGGGATGGAGTGTATGTAGTGAGTGATGCTCTAAGATCCTAAAAGGAGAGAGTAAGAGAGAGAGGAAAAAAACGCCTTATTTTGTGCAGCGTCTCTTTTCTGGCCTTCCCTTAATTGCGTCCACTTCTAAAGGAACAATAAACCCTTTCGGTGCGGTCAGAATTTAGAACAGCTTCGGGAGGATGCGAGGATGGAAAACGAATTTTTCGTCCTTTTTTAATTTTTGTACAGACCTCCAAAACAATCTTAGTTTGCACTATACAGAAAACGAGAATGTTTCTTAGTTTATATTTACATAATTTTAAGCGTAATACTGTATATACGAACTATCCCCAAAGACATAAGTTTATAAGATATGTTTTCCAAGTATGACACTTCGTAATGCCAGAGAGAGACACAGCTCGAGCTAGTTCGAGAATTGAAGTGCTACACTCGGTTAGTTTTGGACTTCCATCTAATCCTATTTAGTCTGCATTACTAAGCCTTTGACAGCGCCAAAACCAGGCCTCCCTCGCTTTACCTCCTCGAATCTATGACCTACCTCACTCACTTCATGACAAGCTCCAGTTTCTAAGTTACCAGTGACAAACTTATGGTGAACATATCTTATGAACTTATGGCGAAGAGAGAGAAAGAGAACTAATTTTCTATAAAAAAATCTAAAGCTGTCACGTGTTTATGTCGTAGCCCTTCTTTATCTACAAGAATATATTGACGTTACTAAGAATAAATACATCGTCAAAGATAATCAGATCAGCCTTTCACGAGGATCGATTTTGAATCAAAGTGTCTACGTGTTCTTAGTAACGCCAGAAGTGAGATGAGACCAGAAGTATTGAGCTAACCAAATTCTTCACTCGGCGAAAGTGAATATTCTTGATAACACAAGAACGGTTGGCCCTCTAGTAGCGGTTTCTGAATTTTCCCTCCAAAACGTGAGACGCTCGCGGTGGCAGACGGCCGAACTAGATTCAAGGAGCCGCGTCCGTGTTCGGCCGCTTTAGGTTGAGGGGAAGGGGGTAGGAAATGTTTTTGGAACTCGACCAATTTTTTTCTCTCTAGTTTTAGCGCGTGGGAAGCGGCATAAAATCCTCAAATTTGTTCACTAGTGCCAGGATCTACTATCAATGCTAGAGCCCTTCACTTCTAGTCTCATCTCACTTCTGGTAACGCCAATTACTTCTTCTAGATATTAGACGCTCTGGGATTTTGTGGAACACTTTGTTTAGATCTAAAGTCGATGTAAGTTTAGCTAAGCAAAACACGGTTGGTTTGAATTTACTGAGCGAGACGTGACTCCATCTTAACGTGAGCGCGTCGTTTTTTTAAATTGGCGAAACTACTCTACGCAATTTGAAGCCCCAAGTTCCCCCCTGGGACATTTTCCCTCATATTTTAGGCCCTTTTTTATCTTCCTCGACTTTCAAATTACTTGGATGGTAACGACTAAGCCTATGTCATACAGCAGAAAAAAACATATCAAATAGACTTAGAGCCTGGAATAAATTTACATAAGATCTCCGAGACCTCTTTTTTTAATTAACAAATTGGAGTTGGCAAGGCATGCAGGCCTAAGTCAATGTTTTAGAAAAACTTTTATATTGTGTAGTTAAAAAATAATTTAAAATTCTTTATCCACGTTAAACCGGGTCATTTCGGGAAAACACTCGTATAGGGCACATGTTTAGGTTGAAAATACAACATAAATTATTTTGAGTCTGTAAGAAAGTTTCCAATTCTGCCCGGGTTTCTTACTATTTTATTTTAAATAATTAATTTTTTTCTCCGTATCAGAAAGTAAATTTAAATTCATGTTTATTTAATTTTATTTCGCCGGGTGTTTTTTTTTTATCAACCGCGGCAAGATCTTTATTTAACTTAAGTTATGCTCTCTGTTTGTTTACATGTTTATAGCTAAAAGTCAAGCCATTATTCATGGAGTCTCGTGAAATTTTAATATGAGTTAAATCCTTAGGACTTAAGCCTTAAATCCTTTCTACCTGGATAGCTTGCTCAGAGTGATCATTTATTAATGTATTAAGGAGGGACGTATCCCAAAATTTAGCCGCATCTTTCCTTTCCTTACCAAAGCACGCTCCGTTTATTCCTTAAGGAAGTGCGCTTAAACTCCATTCACCCCCTAACCCGCAGTATCCCACCCTTCACCCCTTTCACGTCAGTATCCAAATAACCTTCATTATGGATGACTTAACTCGTCGCCTTTCTTGTACCAGTAAATAATTGGTTATACAGGGTGTATCTGAAATGGACGTAGGAGCGGAAGTATTTGGGTTCCTGGGGCCAATATAAGACGAAACTGTTCTATGACATTTTGTCGTACGCCAAGCCATTTGGAAGTTACTTGAACCTAACACTTGCTAGTTTGCATAAATCACAGCATGTTGACTTCGTCTAAAACAGTAGGAATTAAGTTCAAGAATGATGATTATTGCAAATTAGTGGTTGCCAGCTAAAAGAAAAAAAGCCTCATAGCCATAGAGTTTATCGTAAATTTTTAAGGAGTAGAAAGTTGTACAGTTGGTGACTCATAAAGGAACATCAATGTAAAACAACATGTTACGATTTAGTGTGTTGAAACTACTGACCGATACTAACGGTAAACTGACAGCGATAAGTAGCGCAAACTAAAAAGGAACCCCGACATTTTGCTTCATTCTTCAAACAATCGAAAGGATGCATTTAGTTTAAAGATTAGGTTAATGTTGCAACTTATCGAAATCGGTATTCGTGAATAAATGTTAGTGGGCGAATGTTTGGGATGGGATGTTGGGCAACGCCTGTTAAAACTGAGCAGTAAAATGCATAATTTGCAAAAATTAACCCTTATAAAAATCAACAAATAATGATGAAACCTAAATGTTGAAAATGAATTAAACCCTTATAAAAATCAACAAATACTGTAGAAACCTAAATGTTGAAAATGAATTAAAACTTTTTATGGTTCAAAGTGACCAAAAAAGGGAACATTCCTTTCTCCAAAAAATTACAGTGAGGGAGTAATGGCATTTTTCTTGGTGCCTCACCCGTAACAAATTAGGTACGCTATGTTGAATAGCGTACTTAGGAGTGGGCTTCATAAAACCTAGCATTCCTTCTCAAGGTCACACACTACTAACTTGTTCAAGAAAGGGTTGAAAGGCTCGTGATTGGCCTACACTGATTACGAGGTACCACCAAAAGTATTAGCATAGGTAATAGGAGAGAAAACATTTTAAGAAGAAATTTTCGTTCTTCACCTCGGAACCGAACGGATGACCGCAAATAAAACTAAAGATAATTTGAGAAAAAACCAAAAGTGGAGGGTTAACTTATAACTAAGAAAAAACTTCGCAAATAAATTAATAAACGAATAAACCTTAGTAAATTTGCAGACCACCCTAAAACTTTAGACTTATGACGTTTACTAACTGGTAGCAATCCGCCAGCGTTGAGAACGACAGGAGACATACGTGCAATGCGAGATGCAATGTAATGTACCCATAAGAAAATGTACATTCTTACTCCTTAGAATTATTCTATGAAAATTGCCATTAAAAACGGTAAAAAAGCTACTTCTTTTAAAGGTTCAAAGTGTTGTAAAGCATGTAAAAAATAATTTACTAATTTAATGGAAGCAAGACGTCGCCGGATATATAGTCTTGTACACAAACCCAAATGAACGCTTTTACAACCTTTCGATTATTTGAAGAATGATGCAAAATGTCGGTGTTCCTTATTAGTTTCGGCTAGTTATCGCTGTTAGTTTCCCGTTAGTATCGGTCAGTTGTTTCAACAAACTAATCGTAACATGTTGTTTTACAATGATATTCGTTATGATTCACCAACTGTACAACTTTCTACTCCTTAAAAATTTACTCTATGGCTATGAGGCTTTTTTTTGTTTTAGCTGGAAACCACTAATTTGCAATAATCATCCTATCTTGAACTTAATTCCTACTGTTTTAGACAGTATCCGCCCAGTCAACATGCTGTGATTTATGCAAACTAGCAAGTGTTAGGTTCAAGTAACTTCCAAATGGCTTGGCGTACGACAAAATGTCATAGAACAGTTTCGCCTTATATTGGCCCCAGGAACCCAAATACTTCCGCTCCTACGTCCATTTCAGATACACCCTGTATAGCCCTAGTTTATATTAGCTTTCACGATTCTCCCCCCCTCTCTCTCTCGCTGTCTTTAAGACGTTATCCTAATTTCTCCTGGCGAGTTGGGTCTTAACCGACCATAAACTTGTATACCAGGAAACATCTGAGACAATGTGTAACGTTACAATGTAGCCAGCGATCATTAGGAGACTTCATTCGACTTTTGCTAGTTACCAGTTTTAAGCAATAACCTTAACGAGAAGCATAATCGGTGCCTCGCTGTAATAAAGCGATAATAAAAGGGACCTCGCTATATATTGGTAATAGCCTACGTTTTATCCAAAATTAAGCTTTCCCTTGCCTATTAGAGATGAGGTAGTACTAGGTAATCCCGCTTCGTCGTCGGCGTCCCAATATAGAGAAGCTTCCCAAATGGATGTACTTTTCCCATAGCTGGATATTGGACCCCCCGTACTAGACTGTAGTACTTAAGGTAAACTCTACTCTTAATGGATGTAGCGGAAGGGCGGAAGACCCGCTTATTGAACGCCCTCATACTGGTCAAATTTCTATGGTTTCCTGGTTTGATATTAAATAAGGCAAAAGTGCATGGGTAGAAGACACTCGGGTTTATTATTATATTTCGATAAAGGGGCTACTCACTCTGCTTCATCCCAATCACTCAACAGTGGCACTCGTGAATTATTTCTGTCTTCGAATTTAAATATTTAGTTTGTTTACTAAGATTTGTAAATATTGGATGCTGTTTGTTTACGCGGATTTAAATATACTTAAATCCCTTTATATTGCTTCCCCTTCATCCCTTGAGAAATATCGAGAAATTCTGCCTCGAATCATCTTTACAAAAACCCGGATTAACATGTTTCCATATATAATATGTAGTTCTAAACAGACCCAGTTCATAGATTAGACACTTTAATCCCACAATATTTAACCCATCTCACGCGCGCTAATTATTTAGCCCCCTAAAATTTTACAAGTAAAAGAGAAACCAAAAAAATAAATTAAGTAATAAAACATTTGAACTTACCACTAGATTACAGAAATTTAAAAATAATCCACAGTAAAGTCGGCGGCGGTTTATTTCTTAACTAAGCAATTCTGACAAATAACTAAGACAATCTCGATTTGTTTATCTCCAAAAGGAGGATGGTAGCTTGCGCGCCTTCAATTCTCGCGACTGTTCCTTGAGGAGGATGGAACTGAAATCCTGAAGGTTGCCTCCGGAGATGCGGCGAACTACTCGTGTGCCAGCCAGAGTTCGCAGTTCCCCTTGTATCGCGCCTTCCTTGTCTGGCTAGGCGAGATTGCAAGCTAGCTATAGCTCTCTGGAGCCGCCCGCGTGCATGCACTAGAATGGTATAGCCGAAATCAATACACCAGTCCAGGTCCTAGCCTTCACCCCCTTTACCTCGCAAAGCCTGCGCGGCTGCTACCCTAACGATGAATTCAAACCCATCTTCTATCAATTCAAAACCTACGAGCAAGGTTTCATTAAAATTTTCCAGAGTGAGAGAGAGAAGCTTGAAAATTATTTTGGACTGAAATCACTCCTCCTTGGGCGCTTGAAGGTTTTGGCGTGAACTTTGATGTGCAAATTATACCTGCTGGACACCCTTTAGGGGAGTTCAAACTTTGTTAAACTTGTTTGTAGAAGCTTGTAGCGTAATGTTTATCTTTACACGCGTGTAAGGTGTTGAAACGCTTCCGGAACCCCGTGCCATTTGTTGTGGTGGATACAATAAATAGACTTAGTTTAATTTAAAAGAGTTTTATTACATAATTAAAATCTAACCTCTCAGTGAGGTAGTCACAAACTAAGTGCCCGTTCCGTCCTTTCTTGCTTAGGAAGCCCCTAGCCACCTAGCGGTATAAGTTATAACTAATATCCAGTTACGCCATCTAGACAATCTCATATGATCTATTTCTATATATACAACATCTTTCTTTTCCTTAAGAATTTTAAGTTATACTAAGAGTTTTAAGTTATACAACATCCAACATCTTTCTCTTTCCCAAAAAGTGTTAAGTTATACAACATCTTATCTACAAGTTAATCCGATATCATTCCTAGTTGCTTGTATACATACAATACTAATAAATCATTGTTATTATCATTAAATGTACGCCGGAGATTAGTTAATCTTGGAAACGGATCGGTATTTTGGGTATGCGGCCGGACCGTGTAGGGGAAACGGATGAGAATGAGATGGTGGTCCTGTCACTGTGATAGGATGTTCTGATGTTGTCCTTTGTGGTGTCATTTGTGCTGCTAAGTGTTGCGGTCGATGATGCATTTGCAAAGTAGACTGTTGAGATGGAGTCTTAGTCAGTTCAGGAGGTTGGTATAATGGTAAGGTACTCAGTGTTGTTTCACTAGGTTGAGTTTGTACTGGAGCTATTGTAGTTGATGTTTGATTTAGAGTCGTCCCAGGGGGAGGTATCGAAGTTGTTGAGTAGGTTGTTGTTGTTGAAAGCGGTGGAGTAGCGTTTGAGTGGGTTATAGTCGTAGCAGGAATCGATGTCGAAGCTGGTGAGTTGATTGTGTTTATTGCAGGAAGCGATGGCGTTGTGGTGGGTAGTGATGCTATTGTTCGCATTAACGTTGCCGACAATGTGGACGAAGGAGTATGGCCTGATGAAGTTAGTGTAGTAAGAGGAGAAGATAAGGGTTCCGTTTTTAATTTTAATTGGGTTCTGGTACGACGAAAGATTTGGTGACGGTCTGTACGAATATTATAAGAATGTGGTTCAGACGCTCTAGAGATAATTGTTGCTGGCAACCAATTACGATGGCTGTCGTAATATCTCACTCTTGTTCCGGGTTGTAAAGGAGGGAGATTTCCCTTGAATCCCTTATTAGCGTGTTCGACCATGGCATCTTGTCTTTCTTGCAATATTTTGCGTTCTTTAGCTGTAGAATAGCGAGGTAGTAGTGATTTATAATTAGTTGTTACGCATGTACGTAGGCGCCTTCCCATGAGCATTTCAGCGGGAATGGTAATGAGCCGCGAGGTGTAGAATTATGAGTCAGGATAACATATTGCAAGTCCTTGTTGGCCGGTTTTGTCTTGATTATTGAATTTTTTATGGTTTGAACCATTCTCTCAACAAACCCATTTGATTGAGGATAGTGTGGTGATGAAGTTATGTGAATGGTTCCCCATTGCTCCAAAAAGTGTTTAAATTGAGCCGAATTATAAGGTGGACCGTTATCGGACACAAGCCGTTGGGGTGCACCATGTCGTGCGAATACTTGATTTAGAAAGTTTATAACGTGGTTGGATGTGCTTTGAGTTAATTCCTTGACCTCCACAAATTTAGAATAATAATCGGCGAGTATGATATATGTACTGGAATTGACATGAAATAAGTCTGTTGCAACCATTTCCCAGGGTAGTGACGGAATTGGGTACGGTGTCATAGGCATGGCGCGATTGGCTGCACCTTTAGTACCGCAAACATCGCAAGCTTGTATATATGTTGTTATATCAGTGTGCATTCCCGGCCAAAAATAATTCAATTTAGCAACCGCAACGCAAGCGTTAATTCCTTGGTGAGCGCCGTGGACTTCTCGAATAACTTCTGATCGTAGTTCTTGTGGCACCACCAAGGTGTGACCTTTGTAGATTAAATCCTGGTCAATATGCAACTCGTCTTGGAAAGGCCAATAATGCTTCAGTTGTGTTGAGAGTTGTTTCGATGTTTTAGGCCAGGAGGTGTGAATAAAAGTCATAATTTCTTTCAAGTCTGGATCGTTCGCCGTGGCAGTTCGGAAGTGGTCTTGTTGCTTGGGCAACAGTGTCGAAAGGGCGTAAACTGTTGCTGAAGGGCCCTCCAAGAGATCAGTATTAACTAATGTATGAGGTTGTGGCGATCTAGAGAGCATGTCAGCAATGTACAGCTGAGATCCGGGTACATATACAAGTTCCATCTGGTACCGGAAGAGACGCATTGTCAATCTCTGAAGTCTAGGAGTAAGGAGATGAATGGGTTTTTTGAGAATAGCCAAGAGTGGGTTGTGATCAGTTTGTACAGTAAATTTAGTGCAAGCTACATAGTAATTGAAATGTTCACAGGCAAATACAATGGCTAGTAATTCTTTTTCTATTTGCGAATAACGAGATTGAGTCGGAGTTAAGGTGGTAGAAGCATATTCTACTGGTTTCCCTTCTTGTAATAAGACTGCACCCAGTCCCGTTAGGCTAGCGTCAACGGATAATGTTATTGGTTTAGATGAGTCAAAATAGGCAAGGACTGGAGCTGATGAAGCGAGTCGTTTAAGAGAGTCGAAATGTTGCTGATGTTCCTCTTCCCATTGATATATGACATCTTTCTTAAGCAAGAGGCGAAGGGGAACGGTATCATCATTGACTCCTGGTAGAAATCTTGTGATATAATTTATCATTCCCAGGAAGCTCTGAAGAGCTTTTTTATCCTTCGGAGGTGGTAGAGAACAAATAGCTTCCACTTTTGCGGGATCGACTTCAACACCATCAGAGGTAACAATATGGCCCAAGTAGGTTGCCCGATTGACTGCCAGTGACATTTTTCTCGTACCAAAACATAGGTTGTTTTCAAGGGCTCGTTGAAATACCTTAATTAACGATATTTTATGAGTAGGGAGATCTACGTCGGATATTAGAAAATCGTCAGTCGAAATTTGTACTTGTGGAAATTCTTCGATTGGAAATATAGTTCGTAAAGTTCGTTGACAAACCTCGGAGCCCGTGACCAATCCATTGGGGTAACGTAAATATCGGAAACGCCCATAAGGAGTAGCAAAAGTGCATAAATGAGAGCTGGCTTCCGATAGTTGAATATGCCAAAAGGCACTTTGAACGTCTAGTACGGTAAACACGGTCTTCCCGGATAATGAGGCGAAGATCTCCTGCGTCGTAGGTAAAGGGAACGGCTCTCGTTTAATTGAAGAATTTAATTTTCTTGGATCCATACATATACGCACAGCCATGGGTTCATGGGCTTGTCTCGGCTTTGGGGTCACCACCATGGGATGAACCCATTCAGAAGGTCCCGATACCGGAGTGATAATAGCTAGTTTCAACATTCGATCGAGCTCTTGACGCACAGGTTCGCGTAAGGCGTGAGGTATCTTGTGAGCGGCGCTAATCGATGGAGTCGGATAAGGTTTTAATTTAATGTCGTGTATTCCCGGTAGTTTGCCCACTTTGTCAAAAAGGTATGATATTGCTGGGCTATTTCTTCTACGGTATGCTGGACCGCGGTATGTGGGGTTGGCGTAAGTGTTGAGACAGATTTCACTTGGGTTTGAGGTGGAGGGAACTGATGATGTTCAATTATGCCAAGTTGTTGAGCAGCTGCCGCACCAAGGATAGGAGTTCGATCTTGAGTAGTTACGTAGAATGTAAATTGACCGAGAGCTATAGACGAAGAACAACTGGCATCCATCATACCAAGAATGGCTACTTGATGTCCGGAATAGGCCGTTATTTTATAAATAGGCTGTCGCAAAAGTGGACGGGTAGCATGAGGTAATGAATCATAGATCTTCTGAGATATAATATTCACTTGCGAGCCCGTGTCAATTTTAAATACAAGCGGTAAATCACAGAGCAATAGTTGATCATGGATCATATCATCACTAGCGGGGAGTGTAGAATACGTATCGATACTATCCAATTCTTGATGTAGAGTTAGGCAATAACAAACTTGACGGAAATCGTCGGCAAAATCTTCCTGTTCATCAGGTGCAAGGTCGCGTAGTTGTGCAGTAAGTTCGGCAATATTGGATCGGGAACGGCAAACTATTGCCCAATGACCAGAACGGTGGCAAGACAAACAAGTCGATTGTCTAGCCGGACAAGGGGCAGTACGATGGTGTGGTCGACCACAATTTGGACAGGTTGAACTAGATGATTGGTGATTAAAGAAAGGTGCTGTCCGCCTCAGTGGTCCTTGCCGTGTAGCTGGATGATAGGTACGTGCATATGGCGGTGGGCCTTGGTCATTCGATGTATATCTAGAGTGGCGCTGTATAGCGTTAGTTGTCGGTAGACGGCGTTGCCGTTGTATTGCATGAAGGGATTGCAAAATGTTGGCATCAGCTGTTTCTGGACCATTATGGCCACCGTTTTGACTCATGACTTGTGCATGGCGTGTTGCTATTTCCTCGGCTTGACATAATTTCACGGCAGTATCCAAAGTGAGATTAGGGGTAGCTAATAAATCTTTGCGAAGCTTCTCGTTTCTAATGCCACATACTATTTGCGTAGCTATTAATGAATCCGTTAAAGTTAAAAATTCGCAGCCTTGGGCCTTGGTCCTTAAATCAGTGACGAATTGATCGATAGATTGATTGGGAACTTGTTTAGTTTGTAGAAAGTTGTAACGGAGATATGTCAGGTTCTTATAAGGTTGGTAATAATCGTCAAAAGCTTTGATAATTACCGCTAATGTGCGAGCGTCGTCTTGTTCGTAATTGGTAGAGTATTGTATAGCCGACGTCCAGGAAGGCCCACAATATGTAGAAAAGTCGCTCGTTGTGTTGCTATAGTTTCAGCGTGTAGTTTAGTTGCAGCGACGTAAATAAGAAAACTCTCCTTATATTCAGCCCATGATGTAGCTGGATCAGAGCCGGGTTCAAACTCAGGTGGGACTTTGAAGGACGCCATGATGAGCGTAGGATCGTAGAATTTTTTGAAGTTACTTTCACGTTATTAATAATATCCCATCTCTATCACCATGTTGTGGTGGATACAATAAATAGACTTAGTTTAATTTAAAAGAGTTTTATTACATAATTAAAATCTAACCTCTCAGTGAGGTAGTCACAAACTAAGTGCCCGTTCCGTCCTTTCTTGCTTAGGAAGCCCCTAGCCACCTAGCGGTATAAGTTATAACTAATATCCAGTTACGCCATCTAGACAATCTCATATGATCTATTTCTATATATACAACACCATTTACTTCCGTTAATGAACTTCCGGTTGTTTATGGACACTGGAGAGGTGCATTTTCCTACACTGTTCCGCATTAAATACTTTTCTAAAAGCGCGGGTAAGGATGGGAATCTTCTCTGAACCGGTAATTTCATTAAACCACCGCTACCATCGTTTAGACTAACGTTGTTTTGTTTGTCTTGGTAGTTTGTTATGGGATGGGATTAAGGTGCGACGTCGTACCTTTTCTCTCGTTCCGTAATAAAGGTTAAAGGTCACGCACGCCGTAAGCTAGACTTATTTGATGAAAACTTTAATTAAATTTGTCCCCCCCCCCCGGAGTTTGATCGAATTAATGTGTATAGAAATGATGTCATAACTGATTATGATTTTTATGATGACGCAAGTGGATTTTCGATAAAGGAATCAATTCCACTCGTCCACGAATATTTAATAATTAATTAATTAATTAATTAATATTAAAATCAGAATATTTTATTTTTATTAACTCAACGATATATTTTGACAGAAATGTTATAATTTTTTTTTACACCAAAAGTATTTTATTGAAATTATTCTATAATAGATTTAACCTTTCTCTCGTAAGCTTAATTTAACAATAACAATTAACGGAACTAGGACACTCTAATTATCATCCTAATTAACGAATTTATTGATTGGAAGTCACTTTTTTCTTTAATAGATTTTTTTTATTATCCACCCTAACGAAGAAGTATATTTATTTAGCTGTGCGATGAAAAACGTTCCAAAACTAATTTTTTTTAAAAATGATTTGGTACGGAAGGATTTTTTGGTTTTTATTTTAATTTCTGGTAAATATCTCGTATATAAATTTTTTTCAGTAATTTCTTAATTAGCATATATAAATATTAGTAGGATTTTGGTTTTTATGTACATACAATAGACGAACTTAAAAAGGATAATGTCTCTCATAAACAGTTAATTGGAGGGAGGTTTTTTTAGAGTATTTAGTTAATTTCAAACGGTATAAGAATCGATGGACAAAATTAAGAACAAAATGTTTCAAATTTTTTTTTGGTTTTTTGAAGGTCAAATATTAGTTAACCTCGTGGAACTTTGTATTGTATTTCTTTCATATCACCGTTAGTCTTTGGTCTTTATCCAGCTTCTAAATTGACAGGAGTTTTATTATCTGTTATTTTGTTATTTTATTATAAGGGGGAAATATATACTGTATAAAACACCCAATTTTCTGTTAGTGTTATTTAGTGATGACGTCCTGTTGAGAAAAGCGATTACACTGTATAAATTGGCTGGGATTGGCGAAGAAGAAAGGATGTATACTCTTTTTGTATTTATTTATATTATATCTTTCTCCGCGTACTGTTTAGATAAATTTCTCTCTCCTGTTTCTTTCTTTTTCTCGGAATCAAGGTGCTCTGTCCAGCTCCTTTCAGAAACTGTTAGCGTAGTAAGAGTCCCTTATAACGGAATCGGCTTGGTTTCGCGTCAATGTCACTTGGATCTTCTTTTTAACCAATTCTTCTCTTAAAGCCTTAACGTCGTTTTCCGCCTGATCCCGCAGCTGCAATGTTAAATAACAAAAATCTAGGCTTACAATTCAATAGAATGAAATTTTCGAAGTTTTTTTCTTTCTTTTTAAAAGCTAAGGGGGACTTTATTTGACGTGTTAGGAAAAAAATAGCTTTTATTTCGTCAGGGATAGATTTAATTTTAGAAGTAGGAATGGAGAACGGAACGGTTAGTATTTACTTCAGTCCGACTCTTAGACACCCAGTATAGAGCCCCTCCCTCCCAACACGTAATGAAAATTTTAAATTATCTTATTGGCTCACTTAAACTACGTTTTGATGACGTTGCTGACGGGGACGGCGAAAAATACGTAATTCCTTTTTACCTCTGTCGCTATGACCCTCCCGCCTCTTCTTTCATACCCCCTTCGTCCCATGGAAGGGGGTCCGGGACTTTGACGCGCGCCCGGATTATTCTGTTCTCCATTCCTACTTCTAAAATTAAATCTGTCCCTGATTTGGTGAACCAAGACCCTGAGAATTTCGTGAGCTCAGCCATAGTTAACGGTTAAGCGTAATTGCCAGGACCTATTGCCACTTTACCTTGTACTCGGCCTCGTGTCTAATCTTGGCTCCTTCAGCCCTCCGTCGTAAATCCTCAATTTCTTGAAGCATACGGAGGATCATAATTTTGTAACTGAACTAAATGGAAAATGGATATTGGAAATCATTAAGCGCGTATATATAGAAACCGTAACAAAATGCTCTTAAATATTTGTATACTGCTTGCATGTTTATCTCGTAAACGCACTCCGTGAGAGAGAGAGTGCTTCGAAATGGTATTTATTCATTCGTGAAACGTAAACGCGACTGCCTATGTTATTTTCATTATCATAAATCATAAAGCGGCGCGCTGGTCGCAAACAAACTTTGACTTATTGGTTGCTTACTGTCTGAAAGTAGCAACTTCATTACGCGTATCGAATTCGCACGCCAGGTTGCGGCCTACGACATTTTGTACCGTATGCACGGACATAAGTTTATAAGATATGCTCCATAAGTATCATGACACTTTATGTTTCGTAATGCTACTGAGAGACTTACAGCTCGAGATAGTTCGAGGAGAACGACAAGCGTGAATTAAAGTACTACACTAGGTGGTTAATTAGTTTTGCAGGACTTCCATCTAGGTCCTATTTAGTCTGCATTACTAAGCCTTTTGACAGCGCCAAAACCAGGCATGCGTTGCTTTACCTCGAATCTATGACCTAAATCCATCACTTCATGACAAGTTCCAGTTTCTAAGTTACCAGCGACAAACTTATATGGATATCTTATAAACTTATGGTACGGATCAATTTGGAACATTTCTCTCTCTCTCTCTCTCTCTCTCTCTCTCTCTCTCTCTCTCTCTCTCTCTGTTTCTCGTTTCCGCGACAGATGCTTTGGACTGCAGCGCTATTTTAAACGAGGATATGTACAACTTACTCTATTGGAAGGCATTTCTCCTTTGGTGACTCCGAATGTAGGAAAATCCAAATTTCCCCCTTGAACTTTGGCGATCAATTCCCGCAAATATTTTTCCAATTCCAATCTTAACCTGGAACATTCTTCTTCCAATTTTGGCGTCTGCTTTTTCGCCTCCAAGTAGCGACGGCGCCAAGCTTCCCTGGCTTTTATATCAAATTAAGTTTAGTCGCGGCGGTGATTAATTCTTTTGAGCATCGGCGGGTGCGTGCTAAACTAGATTTTAAATTAATTGCCATCGTGAGGTGTCTAGGTTTTAAAAATTGATAGAAAATATTTCGAGATTGGTTTGTAGCTAGGGCTGAAATATATGGATGGTATCGTACAACGTGGATAATTGATTTTAAAATTCAGTTGCCCATTCGCGTTTGATTTAAGCTTTGTAGCCCTAATGACGTCGTAATGTCTATCGTGCAAGCCGTAATCAGGGTTCATACAAACCTGGGAAACCTGGAAAACTCAGGGAAATAAATGGTTGACAATAGATTCAGGGAAAACTCGTGGAAATTTAGAACTTTTTTACTATTTCTTTTGTTAAAATTCAGTGAAATCAGGGAAAATTTGTGAGGCTTGAGTAAGTATAACAAAAGCACTCCTGTTGTTATTACACCACATATCTTTAAAATCCTGGAAAACCCAGGGAAACAAGGAAATTGGTTTTCCTAAAGTTGTATGAACCCTGGTATTGTCCCCAACTAAACATAACCTTAAATATAACTCTTAGCTGTCTCGCTAATCGTAGGAAGGAGATTACCTACCTTTTTCCTTAATTTTATTAGCTTTGTTATGCAATTGTCTTATCCTTCTGACTAATGCCTCTCTTTGAACTTCCAATTCCTTTCGGTCGTTTCTGGTATCGCTGAGATATTTCTTCATGTTTTCGACTATACGCCGTGTCGCGTCAATAAAAATACAACATAAGTTAGATATAAAACGGGTGAATTGTTATTCGAATATCGCGTGCACGATTTTAGTCGTAGAACCTAAAGTTCTATAGTGACTTGACCCTAATGTAAAATCGGAGTGCTATTTTCGAAGCGATTCAAAAAGAAACAAAACTTACGGTCCATATCCTCAATGTCTTTCATTAAATTATACGAAGAGTAGAACTGGTTGCCATAGGCGCCGAGTCCCTTTCCTTCCGCTCTCAGGCCCAGCCTACAAAGGGAAAGTAGATTTTCCATTATGGATGTTTTCGTGCGGGTTTAATTAAACTTACCTCGAAAGGCCGTTACTATCCGAATGGGACCGTCTTAAACTCGTTCCACTCGTTTCGTCGGTTTTTACTCGTAGTCGATCCGTGCTCGATTTTCTTTTAGAAGCGGGTAATGGAAGCTTATTACTTCCCCGGTTTAGAGGTCTTCGGGACCCATTTGTCGAGGGTCCAGCCTTTGACTTTGAAGTGGCGGCTGCGACTGATGTTTTGCTTTTTCTCGTCGACTTTGAAACCTTTTTATTGGAAACTAAAAGGGTTTCGGGTTGGTTTTCATCTTCCCCTTCTTCTTTGTTTATGGAAGTTTCCCCGTCTTCAACAGTATCCTCGTTCATTGGGCCACCGTCCCCCGGGACGTTCGTTAGTTGATCTATCGGTGTAATATCTCCCCCATCCTCCTTTGAAGACGCTTCCGCAACTTCCTCTGGGGGTTTAATATCTCCGTCCATTGTTTCGGGGTTTGTCGGAGTAGAGGCGACTTCATTAGCCGGAGTATCGGATTCCCCCGGTCTTAATTCATCGTCTTTGTTAATTGGTTCCGATTCAGAATTTGTTTCGTTTGCGGTGCTAATTTCTTCGTTTTGTGTTTGCGCTGTTTCTTCATTGGAATTGATTTCGTTTGTGTTATCAGTATTTTCTTGCTCTTGCGAAGATTCAGCTTCAACTGTTGGTTCGTCGTCGGTTGAAGGCTCTGCTTTAACGGCTGCTTCCTCATTTATTGATGCCACTTCCACCGCGTTTTCGTCATTGGTTGATGGTTCTACTTCAATAGCAGTTTCGTCATTGGTTGTAGGCTCTGCTTCAATAGCTGTTTCGTCATTGGTTGTAGGCTCTGCTTCAATAGCTGTTTCGTCATTGGTTGTAGGCTCTGCTTCAATAGCTGTTTCGTCATTGGTTGTAGGCTCTGCTTCAATAGCTTTTTCGTCATTGGTTGTAGGCTCAGCTTCAATAGCTGTTTCGTCATTGGTTGTAGGCTCTGCTTCAATAGCTTTTTCGTCATTGGTTGTAGGCTCTGCTTCAATAGCTTTTTCGTCATTCGTTGTAGGCTCTGCTTCAATAACTGTTTCGTCATTGGTTATAGGCTCTGCTTCAATATCTGTTTCGTCATTGGTTGAAGGCTCCGCTTCAACTGGGTTTTCCTCATTTGTTGAAGGCTCCGCTTCAACGGCTGTTTCGTCTTTGGTTGAAGGCTCCGCTTCAACGGCTGTTTCGTCTTTGGTTGAAGGTTCAGCTTCAATCGTTGTTTCACCACTTGCCGCTTCTGCATCATCATTAGTTTGTGCTTCTTCAGGTTTATCTTCCGCGGTTTCATCTTTATCCTCATCTTGAGCCTCTCGCTCCGCGTTTTCACTCGCTATATCCCCCGCATGTGTTGAACCCAATTCACCTTCACCTTCTTTCGAGTTCGTACTATCTGTTTCAACAACAGCAACACTGTTTTTGTCACCTTCCTCTCCGTTCGCGACTCGCTCTTCCTCTCTTTCCGCAGTTTCATCGCTTTTCTCTTCTCGGGCTTCTTCGCCTTCTACTTCGTTTCCATCTCCTGTCGCGTCAGAGCTTACTTCACCTTCGCCCTTGGCCTTTTGTTGACTAACGTCAGCGCCCCCTTCTTCCGATTTATTGGTTTCGTCTATTTCGACAACGGAGACGTCAATTGAAAGTCGGGGTGTCGTTTCCTCTTCATCTCCATCCTCTCTTTGTTCGTTTGTCTCCCCGCTTTCTTGTCCTTCAGAATCCGGAAGCGCCACCGGTGAACTACCGGAATCGGCCTTCCCTTCCTCCTCCTCCTTCCCATTTCCATCTCCCGTTTGCCCTTCGTTTAACCGCGAGGAAACGTCCTCCGATTCATTTCCCGTTTCCCCTTTTTTCATTTCCTCGGAAGTAGAAGAAGACGCGTTGACGTCGGAGTTTCCCTCGGGTTCCACTTCCACGGATACAGTTTCTCCTTCTTCTTGTCCATTCTTGATAGATAACTCGTGATGGCGAGTTATTTCGTCATCATTACCCCCAGGAGCGGAGCTGACGTCTTCCGAGTCGTTTGTATCTACGGTCACGGATTTCAGAGGAATCGTTTCAATTTCCTTTCCATCGGCGTCCAATAACTTTATCGTGGTTGATTGTACCACAAAATCGCCCCCATCCCCTCCTTCCCCCGCTACGTCCTCTCGCGTTTTATCCGTTTTTTTTCCTTCTGTTTGTCCCTCCGCCGTTGTTGTTTCTGTTTCCGTTGAACCCTAGAGGCAACGAGAGATATCGAGAATAATAAACAATCGATGGGAACCGTCTCAAAAATAAGCTACTAGGAGAGCCGAGGCTTAAGAAATAGTTATAAAACGCGAGAAAGCCGCCAGATATTTACCTCTTCCTCTTTTTCTTTAACGTTGTCTTTCTTATTTTCTTCGTTTTCGTCTTCCTCCTTGAGTTTCCCGTTGTTTAACTCGGATAGAGCTTGCTTCTTGGCCACCACTCTTGACCTGTTGGAAGCGGGTTCGCTTTTGCGTCCGTTTGTCTTCGAAGAGCTATTTTTATTTGTCATTCCTTCCAGGGACGATTTATTCGTGGCTCTCCTTCGCGTTGTCGTCGAGATTTCCGAGATATGACCTTTGTTTTGCCCCGAAGCCGTATCCGAGTCACCCGAATTTGTCCCTTGACCCGCCGCCGCTCTTCTTCGTTGCCTGGCTTCCGTTAAGGGATACTTTCGAATTTGACCTTTTGATTGAGTCTGAGAACCAAGTCTAAGAGAGACAAAGGGGGTATATAACACGTATGAGATAATAACATTCTTAAATGACGTGATAATGGATGAGTTAGGCTTGGTAATTTTCTTCTGTCGATATACTCTTGTTATTACAATACACGCGGTTTAAAAAGACCGTAATATTTTTTTTTATTCTTAGAGCTAAAGAATAACATCAAAAAGTAGGGTTTTTTTCTTGTAGTAAAGTCACTCGGAACATACGCGAGGGTCTGTATAAAAATAGCTTTTCTTTAGCGGATGCATCACGGAGAAATCTATCACGCGGCCCCAGATAAGATAAAGGCGAAAAAAATATCCCATAAGCCCCAGGAATAGTCCCAAGGAAAATGTATCAAAAAAGCTAGGGAAAGTATATAAAAAGATCAGTCCGCCACTCGCTTGCCCGAGTCCATTTATGTAAGAAGAAAATTCGAGGAAGCCCCACCCCCCTCCCCCGACACCAAGTAGAAGACCATAATTTAAAGTAATAGAACTGTAGAAAGATGTGAACCGTGAGTTAGAGGACCCAAAGTAATCCAGCCATAGTCGTTTTACTTCAAAAATATGATCTTTCGCTGATAAGTACCAAAAAAAAAAGGTTGAAAAACTGACAAATGTGGAGAAGAGAATAGTGGGCGTTATATAACGGTCACACGCGAAAAAGGTTTAAGAGGATGATAGGAAGCTAAAATATATTTGATGGAGAAGTCTCGTTCGAACTGAAAAATGACAAAGTGTAAGCTTGCCGAGAGAAAAGATAAAAAGGGGGAGATGGGGTCTACCGCGAAAAGCCATTTCCGCAACTGTTATCGCGCTCCATGGCGCTTATTTTGCAATTCTTTATGAACCCCCTCTTCTATCTTAACCCCTTCAAGTACGACCGAGATCTCGGAGACCTCGTAAAACTCCGGGGTTCTTAAAAATACGAATTTCTAACAGTTGTAAATGGGTTTCATCGTTGAGTGAATTTTCTTTAATATCTCTCTTTCTACGTTATTGGATTTTTTGCTACATTTTTTCTTTAACTTTATACCAAAACCAACCGTAAATTTAATGTAAAACGGCAGATAAATAAAAGAAAATCCCAATGGGATTTGAAGGTTATATCGTGATAAGACTTGGGGTTATTGTAATAGGGGAAGCTGCCATTTAGGCGAAATTTTCCTAATGCTAATCCTACGAGCCCCTGTAGAAATGTTTACACCGCTACACAGATACTTCGTTTCTCTTTTTTCATTAGTGTAAAACGTATATCATTGTTGGTGATTAATGAATTCAAATTAGTTAAAGAACAGTTTGCAAATTATAGAAATATTAATTAAGAAATCTAAACCTCATAATGATTAGAATAGTTAAAAATTATCAAAATATTTAAGTTGTTATTTGCCCTCCAATTCGAAGTATATCTAAGAATTAATTACCAAGAAATGTGAATGGATCTCTTAAGATGTGTTTCATGCATTAAAGATGAAATAAAGTATTCAATATTCACCCTTGATGCTTGCTTTTGGTGGGTACTATGTCTCCGGTGTCCGATCTATTCCTGCTGGCCGCGACTCTAGTCCGGGTTGAAGGTCCGTTGACCGTTTTCCGATTTGAATTAGCGACGGTGGCGTTCCGTTCGTTGGGCGGAATAGCTTGGACAGAGACGGGCGCGTGGGAGGATGAGGCGGTGACCACGTCGGCGGCCATGTCCTCCGATGACGTCGACGAACTGCCTTGACCCGACGTCGTCGGCGATTGGACTGGACCCGGCGATGACGTGAGTTCGTCGTTACTATCCGGCGTAACTGTACGCGTTTATAATATTTTTTTTAAATTTTATACGTATTATTAGAATCAAATAGATTAAAAACCGCCAACAATAAAAAGATCTCGTATGTTCAACGCGCTTAAGGGTGGAGTCTATAGAAACACTCGATTTTTGTTTCGGAAAGATCTAGAAGAAGGGTTAGCCCTTTATGGTTAAAGCTAGAGAGTGAGAAAAGGGTGTATAGTTAAAAACCGCGTTATCTTTTAAAGAAATGTTTTTATCGCTCCTAAAATATCTGCCTTTTGAATTGAAACAAACCTTACCAATATCTCTGTTCGATTTGGAGCTACTGAAGTTACTGTCGGTCAAGCTATCGTCCAAGCCACTATCCTCTGTTTGCGACCAACGCGAATCGTAGACGCCCTCTTTGATGTAAATCTCGGGTTCAGAAGCCTTTGCGTCCCCAGCGAAAGGTTAAGGGAAATGGGAGGAACACCAAAAAGAGAAAAACAAAAATTTTGCTTTTTGACGACGTGAAAGGTGTGGAATGACAAATAACCCTTTCTATCCAATCTTAATGAACTATTGTTGTTTATTTCTGTATTGCTAGCGGCCCTCAAGCCTAGCACGCGCGAAAACGAAAGTCGAACGCCCTCAAAATATATATATATCTATACGCTCTGTTTCTTTTTATATTTCTCTTGATTTTCGTGACCGACGTGGTATTTTTGGCTGAAAGAAATGACAATTTTTGGGCGGAATCTAGTATAATCCCCAAGGTTTGAAATTTATTAGGGGGTTTTAGAAAAGGGTTAGGCTTAACACGATAATTAGCCTCGAAAGATCGTATATAGAATTGAATTACAACGAAACTGCATTATCAGATTGATGTTGTTTTTGCAAAGTGAGCTCTACTTCCATGATTTTTTGGGTGTTGGTCTGGTTTCGGTGTATGTTTGTTTATGTACTTATTAAACATACAAACATTGAGTATGATTTTGATAAGAATACTGACCCCTGCCTGCCTACGTCATTTCATGGCAAGCTCTCAATAACTAGTGACAAACTTATTGAACATATCTTATGAACTTACGCAGTTATATAATTAAAGCGTTTCAAAGTTAGGAAAACGTATTAGGTGTAATAATTGCAATTATAAAAACATAATTGCAGTTTAGATTTTACTTTTGTACTTAATTTATGGTTCTCGAAGCTCGTAAAATTTATACGTGTAGTTAAATTTTGGAGGTTAGTACTCGGTATTTTTCCGTTTATTTTGCCCTCCGGATTTCTTTTAATGATTAAAAATCCGAATATAATTTTCCCAGACGAAATTACATTAGGAAGTCCCCTCACGTTATCCCCGATTTCTTCCTTCCCAAAGAGTACCCTTCCTTTTGCAGCGAACGTAATTTTCCGAGACGACGCGACCTAAGGCGATTCCCTTTAGTGTATAGTATGTTCCGGTAAAACGGCGTAAAACCTTCCAATTTCCTACACTGTACGCGCTAAAGTTCAGATTAACTAGTTAATATTACACGCTATCCATAAACAAGCACGATAAATTATTTCCCACCCAAGGACTAGAGGCGAGAGAAATATTTGTAGAGCAGATTTGAAATTAGAATTTTTTTTAAAAAAATTTATAATAGTTAGGGCTTATTCCAACCTCACCGGGTCATCATTCGTAATTAATAATTAATTTCGGCTTCAATTCGATATTTAATTTAGGAAAGGAACTGGTTTTAATTTGTAAACACTTTTAGAGAAAATTGATCTGAATTCATACAGCCTTAAAATAATTTTTTTTTAGTTAGAATTAAGTACAGAAATGTTTTCTGGAAAATAATATGTAGGAAACTTATATAATTGCGTATAATGAATCTATAAGATATCGTTAAAATTTTCGTGTATGTTAAAACCAAAAAACCAACCCCATAAAATATCAAATTAAAACATTTTTGCCCGTTTATATTTCGGTCGGTGGAACTCTCCAACGGATATGCGTGGGCTTCTATTTCCTATTTTGACTCTTACCTCTGGCCAAAAACGTAAACGTAATGAATGAATTGGTAGGAAGTGAAAAACACGCGCTCTTCCGTTATAAGGTAAAACTGGAATGACTCCGGAATCCGGGATGAATTTCTTCCGACTGAGGAATGATCATTTCCCCCTTATTTTCATATTAATCCTGCTGGGTTCTCTTTTTCATTATTATTCCAAGGAAGAGGCAAGAATGTTCTGTTTTCTTTTTTACTTTCTATTTATCTCGAGCTCACGCGTCACTCACTCACGGGGAGCGCTTAGCCAAGAGTCTCCGTGTATGTCGGAGACTGGTCAGTGGTCAGTGGCAGGCGGCGCCTTTGCCTTATATCCTTTCCCCCCGTTTTATAGGCTGTTTTGTGTACCGGTTAAGTTGCCATGGGGAAATCAATAGGGACCGGACAAAACCCTCGATGGAACGTAGATTTTTAAGGGGAATCTCTCCCTCTCTACGATTTCATGCGCGCAGAGCTCTGTCTTACTATAACAAAGTTTCCCGGGGAAGATACGCTCTATTAAAGACGAGACACAATGCCTTCTTCATATCGAAAGTCAATCAAACTGAAGTGAATTACCAAATTACTCGTGTCCATTTTAGCGCCCTATACAAAGTCGTTTTGGGTATTCAGGAATTTAAAGAATTTTAACGTATTTGTGTCATATTTTCTTGGGACAATTGTTTTTGTTGGAAACTACTATAAGCATCATAAGTTTTTAAGATATCTTCCATAAGTAGTCTCCGCTCAGAATTATTATTTCGCGTTTATATACTTTTAATAGCCCCGTCACTTCTGTCCTAATATCATCACCTCTGACCTATAGACTATTAGGAGTTAATTTTCTTCTCATTTGTAAAACCGCGTGTTTCTTAACGTTTCCAAGGCGTTGAGCAAACAAAGAAGACATTTTTATTGCGACATTGGACCATTCATTGCCCCTATATAAGGGCGGGATTGATTGTCTAATAATACGGAGACGGTTCTTCAAGAAAACGCCCAGCTTTCTCACGAAAGAAATACGTTTTTCTTGCCTTATTTTTTTTGTCTCTCTCTCCCCAATTTCTTTTCCCTAGCGACACTTTGACGTGGTTCGTAACCCATGATTAGACAATGTTAGCAGTACGACACGCTTTCGTTTAAAGGAAAAGTGGAAAACAACCAACATGATCGCGTGTCCATTTATTTATTTGACCAACCTATTTCGAAACATATTACGGTCCTGTTTTAATATCGCGTGCATGGCTGGTGCCTGATAGCTGTATTAACTTAGTTTACCAGATTTGTTACCGTTCCTCGATTAACGATGTAAAAGATAAACTTGCGGTGTTTATTAGAATAACGAAAACACGTTAAAGTTTGGCCTAATTACTTTCGTTCCCTATTTTCGTTACTATAAATATTGATCAGTTTTTAACCGTTTCAAATTTCTTTAATAAACTCGGAATAAAGGTTCTTTCCCAGCCCCGTTGCAGAGTTAGGCGCCTACCTTTCTATTGTTTGCGCTAGTTTCGAATTGAAGAGACTCTAGGGAGACGTTAAAAATGGGTTAGTATCTCGTCTTTCGTATATGGAAGTTTTAAATGCGCCGGAAACTCGGGGAGTTTCCTATCCAGGAAGGAAGTTTCCCCGGTTGAAAAGCAGCTGCGTTCGAAGAGTAGAGAGGTTGGAAATTGCCCTTAATAGTGTTCCCATTTCTTTAAAAACCTCTTCGGGGAATTAGATAATATCCGAGCTCTTTTTCCAATTTCTAATAAACGATTTTTTTCTTGTTTCTTTTCAAATTTTGTTCTTAGAACTTTCATTCTTCGTCTAATGGATGTAGTAGGCCTATCGATAAATATACAAATATAAACTGGCTAGCCACGCAATTACAGATACAATCGTATATTTTAAAAACCGGTCAGTAGGCACTAGGCATATAAAGTTAGTTGTTTTTGTTTCTTTTGCTTAGTTATTTACAATACAATCTAAGGTCTATTCGATTATTAGAAAACGATGGAATAAAAACAGGTGGGATTTCAACTATACACGATACGGGGGGGTTAGAACTTAAAGAAAGGGGACAAGGCTTAGCCTTTGACCTTTCGGGACGGTATACTCGGGAGACATTCCCACCCCAACCACGTGTTGGTAGAGATAAAATACTCCCACACCAGCTTATCTTCTACTCCATAATATATATAGATTGACTCATTTTACTTGGAATTCCACCCCCCCCCCCCATTCCCCGAGTCAGCCAGGACAGAGAGAATTATATTACACATTGTAAAGTGTCTAGCTTTATTCCGCGCTATTTGAACAGAGGCACAACGTGCTTTCTACTCCTCTTTCTATAATTCTCTCTCTCGCAAAAAGCTTGTAGATAATTTTGGAGAAACTAACCTTACATCAAGCTATTATTGGAAATGTTTCATTCATAGACTATCGTAAATTTCATTTAAATTCAACTACATCGTTTCTTTCGGCCAGAAAAAAAAATATTGCAATTTATTTTAGTATGAAATTTAAATTCTAAACGATTTGAAAAATAATATGATCATATGTTATAGTATAGCAACTTACGTAGGGCGGCATGAAATTTTTTACTTTCATATCCATTTCTTGCTTGGGTTTTACCTGTAAGTAAATGAATCAATACGTTATTTTAAAGAGAGGAAATTGGAACAAGTCAAACAGATCATTATGGAAAATAATATTGCATAAATGTAGGCCCATAGGGTAGTAACGCGACATGCACGTGATTTTAACCTTGTTAGGCTTAGCATGGACGAGATACGATGGTACAGAGAATTGATCTCGGCCTTTATGATATACTGTCCCTTAACTTTCCCTTGTCCTTGTAAATATTTCTGTTTATACAACTTGACGCTACTACCTACGTGTTTTTGTGTTTTTGTTTTCAAGTTAAAAAGATTTAAGAATAGCAGAAACAAATTGAGAACTTTGTTGCTCTTAATATTCCACGCAGGCCTGCGAAAACGTATCGCCGCGAGTTGATGAATGAAGGAATGAGTAAGGGAGAAGTAATTTTACGTTAAGTTGTTTTATAAATTAACCCGTTTTATACCTTACACTCCATTAACGGATTGAACGCGAATATTACTTGTTGACGCGTATCGATTTAGCTAAGAAACTTCGAAGACATTCGTTACAAGGTTAATGGGTCATGGAAAGGCTTGCAAAGTTTGAGGAGAAGAAACTGCTAACTTAATTTACGGATATCTTAAGTACTTACTTGCGTGAAATTTCTACCAACGCTGCGTAGAAAGATGTAATTACGTGGTAAGACTTCGTAGCCCAATTGCGAGTCGATTTCATTTCGAAGTTCGAATAAGGTATGTTGAGGTAAAACTCTGTTATAAGCGAAAAAAGGAAAAGAAACGCCGTATCAATTTAGACTTGAACTTGAAAAATATTTATATTTTCTCAAATGAAAAGGAAAAATTTAAATATACGTCAGGTTATAACGACCGGTCCGGGTCAATTTGACGCGTACGTGAACGTCAAACTCTTCAGACCAAACAGTCTCTCTCTCGTGTCTGCGTCAATTTAACCCAGTTTTTCGCCGATGTTTTCTAAAGAAAACTTATGTTGTTTACCGGCAGGCTACTATACTATGTTCGACGTTTTTACAAAATTGAATATGGGAGAAAAGTTCAAGAAAGAAAGAAAGATATAGGCATAGGTGACGTTGGAAAAATCGACTAAAATCCTCGTAAAGTGTAAATCGGATATAGGACCGCGGGTATAACGAAAGGGATACTATTCTAGGCGTTCCCATGACAACCAAGATACAAGCAGTCAGATCCCCCCTGTACTTATTATTATCAGTCTCCGAATTTTATCGTAACGCGCATTCCCCAGTTTACGTAACCCAGGGAAGATTGTTGCTGCTCGACACGTACCGGAAATGCTTCTCAAAGTACGAACATCACTTCTCTAAGTAATTCTCTATTACGAGCCGCGATTAACTACCTTTTATTTCAATTCTTAAAATGCTTTAATATTGATCAAATACTTTAATTGAATTTATTGAAAATCGTTAGTAATAATAATAACAGTCGATCAAATCTAGATGTATTTAATCCAAAGGGATATGTTGATCAAGTATAGTTTAGGACAATTCTTAGTTAGGCGCGGGTCGAGGGGCTAATCACTGTCAGATTCCCGGTTACGGATTACGAGTAATCATTTTTACTCTGTCAAGGGCGGGGCTTTTAAAGATAACGCGTAATCACTTAAGCACAGTCAAAGGTACAGTCGTGTACAAATACACCGATTAAACCGAGTGACCGGTCCCTCGTCGGAAGTAGAGCTAGTTTTATTAAGGAAAACGTATATGTATATGTCAATATTTACCTGACGAAACCGGATGAAATTGAGTAGTCCACGATATGATTCTTCGCCAGCTTCCTCCGTTCAACCCAACGTTCTTGCGGGGCCAAATAAACGTGAAGATCCACTAACTGAAACGTCAATAACACAACATATATAGCCAGATATACTATATGCAAATATCTATTGCAATATTACTAGGCCTATATAAAACAAAACATTGCCAGTGATAAGATTTAATTTGTTTATACGGTTATAGAAACACATACCTGTAATTATTCATATTAATTTAGCAAAACACAAGGTTAAAAAGGGGGAAAATAATTCCTTCATAACAATCTTTTCTTGTTTTCAAATACCGCTATATAAACACACACGCGTTTCCCGTATTTTCCGGTGTACCGTCTACTTATTTCCGACTTCTTGAAACTATCTGGGGAGAGCCGGGGTTTTTGTCGTACGAGATACAGGAATTATACGTTAACGTTTGCTCACACGCGATGTTTTAAATAGCTCCTTTTTAATGGCGACCGCCGCCTATCTTTTAAGCCCCCCCCCCGGGGGAGGGATGGTCCCACCATTATAATTCATCCCCCATTAGTGTCCAGTACGTTCAGTGTCAATTTGTTAATTAGGAGAAAGGCCTCAGTCATCCTATTACATTTTCCTTGCGTTCATCTTGAATCATTTATTGTAAGGGTTATCGTGAACGAAGGATTAGAAATTTAGTTCGTTTGGGGTTCGTTAATACCTATAAAGCTTAACGTATATTCAATTAGTAATAACCTTCCCCGCTATCAACTTCATTAACTGGGTAAACCGCGAACAAACGACTCGGACTGTATCGTTGTAAGTTAGGTATAACCGCCCACTGGTCATTTTCTTCTATGATTAATCCGTTTCGATCCGTGGGTTTGGACACGTAATTTTACTTTCCCAGGTTCGAAACTTTATACGTTGTATATTAATTTTGTAAAGTGGCCCACCTCTCGAGTTTGGTCTAAACAGGCGGTAAGTGTTGCCTGTCGCTTTCCATTGGGCGTATCATCTTTCTTAATCTCATAGGATAAGGGTGCTGGGCTACCGAATTATATAAATGTATATGACCAGGGTTCATACAAACCTGGAAAAATCAGGGAAATAAATAGTTGACAAAACCTCAGGGAAATTTGGAATTTTTAGTAAAATTCAGGGAAATCAGGGAAATTTGCGTCAAACAGGGGCCGAGTAATTAAGCAAAATGTTCATAAACATCCCCTCCATAGGATTAACATTACACTATACTTTGGGGGCTCATAACTCTGGTTATATTAGAGATATGGGGATGTCCATTGATTATGTAATAGTCATATTTGCCCCCCCCCTCCTTCGTTAACATTTGGTCCATAGGATACTCCATATACGGGAAAAACCTGGAAATCTCAGGGAAATTTGTTTTCCGAAAGTTATATGAACCCTAGTATATGACTCTCAAGTGTTGTTTTTTAAACTTGCACCATTTGGTTTTATTCTTAAACAAAGTATAGGCGAGAAAAAGAACTTAGTTGAACGTCATTAGGGAGTTTTGCGACTCTCTCGTGCGGAGAGTTTGAGATTAACCTACTTTTAGAACTAAGATCTTTAATAGAATCTCGAATAATTTTATTATTTCCCTACGAAATCGACCTGGCTGAGGAAATGTTCAATTTCTGATATTTGAATAACTAATTTTCAATTTGCATGCGTTAACTCAGAAAAAAAAAATCAATTACCAAATAAGATGAGATGCAAATTTTAAGTTCCAGAGGCTGCGCTAACCTGCTTTTAAATTATTCATATAGGAAATATAGTTTGAGCCGTATAATTTTTTAATCAAAAACCCTAAGCGTTTAAAACTTAAAAACACGTCTATAAATCTTTAAAATTACGTAGGAAAATTGATCAGTTTTGCAAAGCACTTTTCGCTAATCATTAAGTAAACAACTGTCTACACAAAAGCGAGAGCGTATTATATAAATATTTTTCTCTAAATTTCAATTAATGTACGGGACAAATGTTGGTAATGGATTTTGGGAGAGCTAGTCGGGGTCTAGCTATAGAATTAATTTCTGTCTTTTCAAGTATTACACGCGTCTGAATATTTGTATACACGATGTTAGATTAATATCTGCCGCCAGCTCGTGACCTTAATGGATTCACGGAAAATGATTCGAGGGGGGTCGATATATTTGCCTGGGAGAGGAGGGACCCGCCTGCGTGGCTCTCTTTACTTTTAATAATAATGGACAGTTTAGTAGATTCTAGAAAAGACTCGAATTTCCCAGAAAGACCATCCTGAAACTCATTACTTAAATTTTTACAAAAGCTACTTCCGTATCAATAGACTGAGAATAGTTGAAAGAGAACTCGTCAACTCTATCGAAGTTTGTGATTCTTTCCAGAAGCTTTATTGATAATCAGAGGGAGGGGGCAGTACTTATAAGAACGTTTAGTCGTTCAATGACTTTTCTTTTCGCAACTTTGTCACGGTAGAATCGTGTCCTCATTTTGTATCCGAAATGCATGCACGGTTCATCCAGATCTGATATTTTTTTATCTATTGCCGGAAATGGAAACTAGACATATACTTATCTTTAAGATCTGAATAAGAAATAGCTAAATTAAAATGGTTTTATCTGTAAGTATCGTATTTGGAACTTAGATCAATATCGGAACGGAAAAGGTATAGTCGAGTTTCAAAGATAGTGAAAAATAGTAGTAAAGGTCAAACGCTAGCTAGGCTTATATGGTTCAACAATATTGGCATATATTTTGTTGTTCGGGAGAAATTGCGTTTACCTATCACGCTGAGTTCTGACCCAAATAAAAGTTAAACGAAGTAAACCCGCATCGTATCTCGATCGAAGTTGGACTCTGAAAGCGAACAATTCTTACTCAGGGTTCATACAAACCTGGAAAACAGGGAAAACCTGGAAAAAATCAGGGAAATAAATAGTTGACAAAAACCTCAGGGAAATTTAAAATTTTTATTAAAATTCAGGGAAATTTGCGTCAAACAGGGGCCGAGTAATTAAGCAAAATGTTGTGAACATTCCCTCCTTAGGATTATCATTACACTATACTTTGGAGCCTCATAACTCTGGTTATATTAGAGATACAGGGATGTCCTTTAAGTATGTTATAGTCCTATTTGCCCCCCACCCTCCTTCGTTAACATTTGCTCCATAGGATACTCCATATACGGGAAAAACCTGGAAAACTCAGGGAAGTATATGGGGAAAAACCTCATGGAAATGTCAGGGAAATTTGTTTTCCAAAAGTTGTATGAACCTTGTAATACTTAGTCTTGATTGAATATACGGTGTTTACTAAGAATTTTGAAAGATAACAAACGGTGTGTCCACTGGTTAGCTATTGACATGGTACAAAAATTAATATGATGGCGACTTTATTTATCCGTCTTATTGTCAATTGATTCGGTTCGATTTATATTTAGGCGGAACATGGAAATAGTGGGAATCAACGCGTCTACCTTAAACCCTTTTCCCGGGTCGTTGGAAATCTTTCAGAAATGTTATTCGCAATGGTATTCCGCCCTATAAACCCCACCCATTCGCTCTCCCTAGCTGTTCCATTCTATAAATAACCTTTACCGTAGTTAAAGGCAAAGATTATTAAAACACTACTTCTTTTAGGCTTTGCATGTCTAGCATGATTCAACCACCGCATTGTCCATTGGAGTGAATGACCTCTCGCGTAAATCGAAGTAGTATAATACGAACTTTACTTCCCCGCTCATTTTGTGGCTAAAGAGGGGAAATTTTGAGCGATTTCGACCGTTGGTCATTCGACCTCGTTTCGCCGCGTTGACTCAACTACATTTATCTAACGCACTTTCCACGCGTTTCCGCGTTTTCAGCCAATACCCCTACCTACGGCCATAATCGTTATACGAGGCTTATAAGTTTTTATCTCGACTATTAGAGCAAGTTTTAATGTTGTTTTGAGTTTTTAAAACCAGCTCGTAACGATTTGAAGCGACTTTATAAAATTCAACTTCATTTGTTTTTATCGTTTTAAAGTTTGAATTTTCACTTAATTTAAAGTTAAGAGAGTTTCGAAATAATAAGGTACCAAAAATTATGTTTAATGTTCGTTATAATTTCTCCCCAAACAAGGGAATTAACTAAGACTCTAATTAGTTTGAAAAATAATATACAACACCGTGCTTAGTTCAATCGCTTTAATAATTATTAAGTTTGGAATTTTCACGTAATCTACTCGCTATATATTTCTCCCAAAACACAACAGAATTTGACTTTCAATATAAATTAAATTACGTAATTACAAAAGTATTAAGTCTCAAACCGGGTAAATAAATTAGGTCGGGTCCCGAGGCAAAATTCTTTCGAGTAGATAGAAAACCCGAAAATACTTGGGCTTGTTTAATAGGCTTATTCTTATATTACACTGTTAGAAAAAAAGGTGTTTCATGGGTGTTCGGAAATGCCTCGAGGTGTTTATATACTCTTTTTAGAGTGTTTTTTAACTGAGATGGTGTTTTCTCCGTAAAAAGGAGCTAGTTGACTCTTTTAAGGTATTTCTTAAGGAAATGGTGATTCACTGGTACGTAGAAACACCTTTAGATGTTAATTGACCCTTATCAATTTTTTTAAAAACGGAAATAGTGTTTTTAATATAAGTCTGTTTCAATGGTGCGAATAAACACCTTTGGGCTTGACTTAACACTTTTTAGCTGATATGGTGTTTTTTTTAAGTGAAAGGTTTTTGATATGACCTTAGAGGGAAATCACCTATTAATTCTACCTGCATAGTGAAGCATTCTAAAAATATCCCAAAGATTTTAAAAATTGCTTTGGACTACCTTATACCAAATATTTGAAGGAATTCATACTTATTATGATTTTTCAATCATTGGAAAATAATTCTCGAAGAGTTCAATATGCTGGAATTTCTTGGAATTAGAGTAATTCATAAAAAATACTTTAATTTCCCCTTGACACAGGTTTTTATCTCTCCGAGTGACGATGACGTCACGGAGAGGTATTACACTGGACGCATCTGTGTGTCTGAGATGAAACAGAACTATATAGCTACACAACTACTAAAAGAATCGTAATGCCGAAAAATATTTAAAATATTTCCATTTAATATTCTGCAAAAAGAAAATATTATCGTTTTGTAAGATATCTTATCATCCTACTCGCTTTATATTAACTTTGATATGCGTGTAGCGTTTTGATTCAGATGCAATCTTCATTACTCGTTCTATATAAACTCTCACTTTTGTCATTCCAAAGAAAGAAGTTGATCTTAAATAATTAAATAAATATAAGTGATAAAATTATTTTAATAGTCAGTATTTTACGTTAATTATAGTTAAGTCGGTTTAAGAGACTTAATTTCTAAAATAATTTTAAACATAGCTATCTTTAACGTTATACTTCTAGGGAACACCTATATCAGAACTTTTGTAAATTAAGGGTATAAAAGGTGATTGATTCACACTAAGAGGTAAGAAATTGCGCAATTGCGTGAACCTTTGGTGGAAGCTCTGCCATTGGGAGGCTAGACGTTTCTCGTAACCCTAGCCGCGTGTGGCGTATGTGGTGTACACGAAAGACTATTGCATGGTATTGATGTTAGAAGCCATTAAATACCGTTTGGGATTGGGTGAAACAATTGGTGGTTAGACAGTAGATGAAGGTGTAACGGATAGTTAATTATTGACGTTAAATAATTTGGATATAGCAACGAAGTAACATTTTTCGAATTTCTGTATGCTGCGAACGCGGTCCGGAAATTGCGAACACGTTTGCTTCGATTTGCCAACTGCGAACACGGTGCCAGACAGACACACAGACACGTCCAGTGCAATACCTCTCCGTGACGTCATCGTCACTTGGAGAGGTAAAAAATCTACTTCATTACGCAATCTCCACACTTGTTTTTCTAATGGTATATACGACATACACGTTTAACTGTACTTATTGGCTTCTGACAACACCATCTGTGTATACCACATACACGCCAATCTGAAACATTAGCTTCTACTCCATTATCATCGTTAGGATTAAGATGCACGCGCGAACGTCTTAAGTCACGAGAAACGACTAGCCTCCCAATGGTAGGGCTTCGACCAAAGGTTCACGCAATAGCGCTTATTCCTACCATTTGTCAATCAATCGCCTTATATACCCTAAATTTCCAAAATTTGTGAAAACGGTTTACGCTAGAAGTCAAACGTCAACAATAGCTATATTTAAAATCATTTTAAGAATAACGCTTCTTTAAACCACTTAACTAGAATTAAGGTAAAATACTGACGATTAAAAAAATTAATATCATTTATATTTATTTAATTATTTAAGATAATCTTCTTTCTTCGGAACGACACAAGTGAAAGTTTATACAGAACGAGTAATTAAGATTGCACCTGAATCGAAACAATATACGCATATCAAATTTAATATAAAGCGAGTAAAATAAAATTATCTCTTACAAAACCATAACATTTTCTTATTGTAGAATATTAAATGAAAATATTTAGTATGTTTCGGCATTACGATTCTTTTTGTAGTTTTGTAGCTAAAAAGCTCTGTTTCATTTCAATATTCCAAGAACATCTTTTATATTAATATTTCAAATTCGGTGTTTACTTTTTAATTCAGCTTTACTACATTTATATACAGTGTAAACGTGAAATTAAACTTTCCTAGTTACACTGAATGCCACTTCTAAAGATTTTGGTAAGCGTTGTTCGGTTTGGTTCCATGAATTCGTGTGTCTTTGAGGAGGTCTTGACGGTTCACAGTGAGCCGAAAATTAAATACACTTTTGAATGATATAAATCAGGTCCTTCAATAGAACTATTGAGGATATACAGTAAAGTTTAAAAGTAACCATTTCGCACGCGTATCAATTCTTACACGGTTGAATAAGGCTTACAGCAGAAAAAACGTTTACCCTTAATCCACTGGATTTGAGCAGCTATTTTGAAAAACTAACACTAACTCATGTGTTTTGAAAAACAATTATTTCAAAAAACACTTTTTAAGAAATTAAGAGTCTATAGACACCTTTCTGATATAATTATAAACCTCTATTAAGGGTGATGTTTTAAACCTAACAGGAATTAAAAAGCACCAACGTCAATGGAATTTAAAAACACCAAATTTGTCTCAAAAAGACCTTTTCTTAAAGGTTTTATTAACACTTTTTCTGGTATTAATACACACCTCTATTCTAAGTGATTAAAACACCTAACAGGATTTAAAAAGCACCTTCAGAGAAGGTATTATTTCGCACCGTTTTGAAAGGTGCGTATTGACATCCTCTCGAATGGTGCTTTTAAACACCAATAGAGGTGCTACTGGGGATGCATTAAGAAACACCTCTAAAGGTGTCAAACAGTTCCATTTTTTTTAACAGTGTACATCCCCTTTGGGCTAACGAAGAGATTAGTCGATTCCCAGAGAGAGCTCTCAATAATCATTCTCAAGACGAAATAAGTCCATTTCTTTTCGCGCCAAATTCAGATTCGAACTTTGAATCTCTTTTGGAAAAGCTCCGGAAGCAAATTCAGTCAAATTTGCATCCCATTCCCCTTATATTTCTTAGATGGAAGTCGATTGGGTAAATGCTCAAGTAGGGCCGGATTCGGAAACTCAATTTGGATGCTAGAAATATTAGGAAATACGATACTAAATCTGTTAGAGAGGCAAAAATCCACTCTTTTAGAGAGAGAGAGAGCTTTTAGGAAAGATTAAACCCGTTTTATTTTGGATTAGGAATCAATGGAGTTACACTTTGTCTGAGAGATTTCTAAAAAGAAAAGCCAGTTTTAATCGGATCAGATTGTAGGCCTAATGCGCCACCGTCTGGAAGGTGTCTGAAGTCTTTTCATTTGGATTACGGACGTTTGGGAAATTGCGTAAAAATCTTGTAAAGCAAGGATAGACATCGTAATTTGAAACCAAAAAATAAAAAAATTAGCAAAGGGTTTGGGGACTTGAACAATATAATTCTATGATCAATATTAATTTCCATTAAGTGAGATAACGCTCCGGTTCTCCCTGGGATATTAACACTCGTAATAATGTCTTAAAATAGCTATTATCTTCCCCCGGAACCATATTGGAACTTCGGACGATATATTAAGATGCCGGACGATATATTAAGATGCAAATTAGCAAATAGAGGCTTCAGCACGCAGACTCGACGCATTAACGAAACCAATTTGCATCGATAAATCGTCTCCTTCAATGAACAGCGCGTAGGCGGTAGAAAACTTATAGACTGCTTAGTGCTTACGGTATTAGACTTTACTATCCTCGCGTAGGCCTAGAAGAAAACGTGCGCTTTATATTTGGCCAATTAAACTAATGGACTCTTCCAACGAAGCGAATCTGTGTATACGGTGGTCCACTCTCTTACTTTACTAACTCAGGTAGAGCTAAAAGACAAACACTTCTCTATTTTACTGCCCATTATCTTACAGACAATCTAGCTCCGTGTAAGCCTGCTTTTTTTCTAATATAAATGATATTTTTATAACCATTTTCAAACTTTAATATAACAATGGATAATTCTTGGAAAATACGCGCCTATAAGGTAGCTTCTCCTGGAACACTAACGTATTGCGGGTAAAACATTTCTACAGGCGCTGGTAGAAAATACATGGGCCATTTTACCCCTATAATTCGGCTTACCCGTAACATAAATCTTTTAAATAATTTGTAACGTTAACTTAATTTTTCTATTTTTAGCTTTAAAATTATTATTATTAATCGAAAGAGGTGTGGTTTATCCAGGGTTTTTCGGGCGAAATACAACATTTTTTTGGTTCTTAGTAAGCTTAGCTTACATTTTAAAGTTCAGGCCCCGCCTAATATAATTTATGTCTCCGACGCTTCAGTATATATATATATATATAATATAAACAATGAAATTAAAAATAGTTCATTTCCGTGTATCTATAGAGGAATTAGTCCGCCCTTCGTGAGAGCTCTCAGCCGTATTATTAAATATATACAAGACAGATAGGCTTAGGTGGCGCGAAGAGAAAATGTGATGGACATGACTCGGGGCTCGTTTTAAACCGCAAAAGGTGATTATGAGGCTTTCCGAGTGGCTAGCTTCGTAGCTTACATCCGCCGCTTATGGGACATAGCGCTTCCAGGCGACGCCCTTAACAAATTATAATCCTCCCCCCCCCCGAGGTCCTTTTAAAATAGAAAGAAGAAGTGTAAGGTGTGACGTAGTCTGCTTCAAAGCTCCACGTGCCGTTAGGTGATTTTAAAGGAAGGATGAACATGTACGATTAATTATTTTCTTTCTAGAGTTTATAAGAAGCCTTAAAAGGATATTAGTATATAAATAGATCATTAGCCCTTTAAAAATCATTTTAGCTTCGCGTGAACTTGCATCAATGGGATGGATAATTAGGCTATTTTAGGGTTTCCAATCTGGCCAATGATAAAAGATAATTTGCCAGGCAATTAATTTTTTTATTTTATTTCTCTCGCACCTTTTACATGGGCTTAGATGATCCCACCTAATTAATCTCACTAGCTTAAGTGCCTGCTTCGTAATTAACGAGTGATTATTTATAATTTGGTGATAGAATCCTCCTGGGAAAGACAATATTGATCGAGTGCAGTGAAAAATGATTTAGATTACGTATTTCCTAAATCGCTTCATTAAACGCGAGACCTAATAAAAGAGCTTGAGAGTTTTGGAGAGTTTCAAAGAAAACTTCCTCCTAAACTTTAGAATATTTTAAAATCAATAAAACTATACCCAGCCGCCTTTTGAATATTTTAAAAATTCAACGCCTGCAAAAACTAGCCGTGAAAATAAGTTTCCTTTAGAAAATCTTTGCCTAGGTAAGCGAATAGTTCCTTTTAAAAGTAAGGTATAAAGAAAACACGATGTGACTTGCTAAAATGCCCTGAAAAAGAAAAACAACCTAAGCCATATCTTAAGTTGTGTTTACGATGTTTACGACTTGCGAGAAGTCGTTTCGAGAAAAACGAATATATATGTGTATTCCACAGAGAAAGATAAAATATTCTTCGATTTTTATTTCTTTGTAACAGTTGGCAACACTGTCGTGTTTTATCCAAGAAAACTATACGACTGGGTATTTGGAGTTGGCACTTAACGCCGGTAAAACTTTGTTTCCCGCCCCCCAAAGAGATCGAAGATCAAATTGCGCATTTTTCTTCGGCCCTTGCACGTGAGCTTGTCAGCTTCCCACGTGCAAAGTGCAGCCTGCTAGGCCTAAATCTGGCAGAAATTATATTCGGAAATGTCATGACAGGCCCCTTAAGCGTCAACGAGGTTAAAGTTCACCTCCGCATCCATTAACACGAGTAAACAAATTGCAGAAATTAATCGATAGAGTTCTTTTCCCGGGCAGGTAGAACTGGGTTAAATGCCTTATTGATTATTAAGGTGTAGGAAATGTTCTCTAGGTGTTTATGCATAGTAGCGGAACGGACGTTTATTCAATATTTTAATGACTATAATTCAAGCATTCTTTTGAAATAAAACTTTCCATAAAAAGAGAAAAAAAAATATGGTGCAAAGAAACGTCGGTGACAAATATTTGAAAGCGGAATTCCATTAAGTCTATTGTTAACTTTAATCGATCTCTGGGTTATAGATATCTTTAGGAATAGAGTGTAGTGGAATAAGAAACAAAATAGAATAATTCCAAGGTTATATATTTTTTGATGAACCCCTACCTGTTCGGACGGTGGTCTTAGAACGTAATGTTGTCGAGATATTTTGCTTCTGACGTCGGCCGCCATGACTGACCGCGCTTCTTCGATTTGCAAAAGTTACTGACCAGTGTAGTTGACCACTATATTTTATTATTACGAAATAACCGCAGCGTCCAGAGGAATAACGAGGCTATAAAACGATTTCCGCGCCTTACAAAAGTCCCCTTCGCGGTCTTGCATCCATCTGCCGCTCAAAACGTAGTCAGATCGATATTAGAATCTTTAAAATATACTTTATTCCTAAATTTAATCATTTATATCCGTGTTTTGACAATTATTTCAAGTCCTTTTATCGTATTTAAAGGGTTTAAAAACTTCAAATTTCGCGGCTAAGGTTGAAGGTTCAGATGGCGCTACGCGCATCCCTCTGTCTTCCTCTTTTCCTAGTCCATAGTCTTGTGTATGGGTTATAGCATATTGTGTGGTCTTTGTTCCATAGTGAACGTCTTGTACGTCTTGTGGGCGATTTGCCGCTTTAGTAATTTCTTATTCGGGATTTGTTATTTTCGTTATTTAATAATTAAAAATTAATGTTTTACGGTAAGTTTTGTTATTTTAATTATCTAATTTCGTAAGTTCTATACGGGCCTAATTACTTTACAGTGTAGTTTTAGTAGTTTTAACTATTTCGATGTTATTTTGGCGGCAAATAGTTGCGTTTTTATGACTTCGTTAAGCCTTGGCTATTTTTTAAACTTGTTTAGGTCTTTAGGAACGAAACAAATTATTTTTAAAATGTTTTGAAGTTACTAATTATAAATAATAATTATTCTAAACGGGAATTTAGCCTCCCATCCTAAAATATCATTGTTTTATTCGTAATTTCAGATGTTTTGGCCTCTAATTGAGTTTAAAGTTTTAAACCAACGCTAAAGTTTGCAAACTAAGTCATATTAACTAACTCTGTCAGACAATAAAATAACTTAATGGTGAGCCAAACAGCGTCAGAGATGGGCAGCATCCCAGTTACGGAAGGTAATTATCATCCAATTAACTGCCATTAATGTAATTTTCTTTAAATTAATTAAAAATGACTGGGGGTAAATGTTACAGAGACGCGTCAAGCTTTGGTTATTCTGGAAAGAATAAGAAAACAAATTGATAACGGTACCATTTCAAAGTCAAATATCAAAGATGATGTTGATTTGATATTGGGAGTGTTGGAGAATCCCGTGTTTAATTCAATATTATCCATCCAGGTTAGAATATCAATGTTTTAAAATGATTTAATCTCGGGTTTTAATTTAACGTTAAAAATAGGAATCTCTAAGCGAGTTGAAGAAACAAATAGCTAAACACCCTTCAATTCTGGCGGATGATTTTGATATTACTCCCGCGACTGGGGAACTAATTCTCAATGTTCCTAATGTTCCTATTCAAAACCAAAACTCGGCTTCTTACGAACCCAGTTCCGATAATGAACCGCCTAATTACGATTATGATCGTGTTAGAGATAAACATCAAGCCAAAGATAACAACAGTACCAGTTCAGAGGTAAATTAATTAATTAATCGTGTGTTCATTTGAAGAATGAAAATGGGCCATTTTAATTAATTTTAATTAATTTAATTCTTATTTTAATTAATGATTAGGTTTTGAGTCCAGCTGATATTCCACCTGATTACGCATTAGCCACCGTTTCAACTGATGCCTACGCTGAAGAGTTTAGAAGGACCATTTCTAGAGGAGCTAGAGGGAGGGATGTCTTTACTATTCAACTTTTTAAACCGGAAGGATGCAGTCTTGGTTTTAGTGTTGTTGGATTGAGAAATGAAGGTCGAGGAGAATTGGGTATTTTCATACAGGAGGTTCAACTCAATGGGATTGCTGGAAGGTATGTGGCAACTCAATAACCCTTTTTTGTTATTGTTATTTTTGGGTATTAACTTGTAAATTTAATTAGATTTTGCTTAAATATGGCAGACATTAATGTTTATTTTTTATTTAAATTAAATTAATTTAGAAAATAGGTCAAAAATGATACAGAATGGGTCGATAATAATACAGAATAGGTTGATAATAATACAGAATAGGTTGATAATAATACAGAATGGGTCAAAATTCAAAAATTATACAGAATGGGTCAAAAAAGACTCAAAAACTATACAGAATGGGTCAAAAATTATGCAGAATGGGTCGAAAATTATACAGAATGGGTCGAAAATTATACAGAATCATATGGGTCAAAAATTATACAGAATCATATGGGTCAAAAATTATACAGAATCATATGGGTCAAAAATAATGTAGAATGGGTCTAAAACTATACAGAATGGGTCTAAAATGATGTAGAATGGGTCTAAAATGATGTAGAATGGGTCTAAAATGATGTAGAATGGGTCTAAAATTATGTAGAATGGGTCTAAAATGATGTAGAATGGGTCTAAAATAGTGTAGATTGGGTCTAAAATAGTGTAGATTGGGTCTAAAATAGTGTAGATTGGGTCTAAAATAATACAGAATGGGTCTAAAATGATGTAGAATGGGTCAAAAATAATGTAGAATGGGTCTAAAACTATACAGAATGGGTCTAAAATGATGTAGAATGGGTCAAAAATAATGTAGAATGGGTCTAAAACTATACAGAATGGGTCTAAAATGATGTAGAATGGGTCTAAAATGATGTAGAATGGGTCTAAAATTATGTAGAATGGGTCTAAAATTATGTAGAATGGGTCTAAAATAATGTAGAATGGGTCTAAAATAATGTAGAATGGGTCAAAAATAATGCAGAATATGTCAAAATTAAAAACCAAGTGTTATTTAGATCTGATTTAAAGATGGCGGACATCTATGTCTATTTAAATTACAAAATAGGCCTAAAATTATAAACAAAGCAGACAATTTTTGTCTGCCATCTTATATTATAGTAAAGGATGTTTTATTGGTAAATGAATTGTTTTGGGAAGGAATTATAAATACTAAGTCGCTTATTTCCACTAACAAAAGGGAAATATAAATATATAATCGGAAACAGTTTATTTAAATTTTTTGATAATAAATAAAAACTAGAGGAAACTGTTACAAACATTCATCGCTTAAACAATTAACTCAGGAAGCAAGCAACCCCTCTTTACAATGAATGAGGAAAAACATTATTTCCGATTGCTTCACAACATTTTTATCTTTTAAAAGGAAACTAAACATAAAAAGAATCCCAGGCCTCTCTCTTTTATTTAGCATTAAATTTAGTTCTTCCATTTTTATAGAGAAATTATGCGTGAAGGCTAGTCACGTTTATGTCACGCTTTCCAAGCTTGGGAAAGTTTATTGACTCATGCAAAAGTTGGCCAAGGGTTAACCCTTTTGTTTAGTATTCTTATTGTTATTGTTATTTATTTATTTTATTTATTTATTTATTTATTAAGCTAAGGTAAACAATCAACAAATTATACATACATACATAAATAATTCGGATTATATTTTTAATTAGTAAACAATTTACAAACAATGGGGGTTTTTATGTTTTGAATGCGAGTGACCAGTCAAGCTTGACTTGTACAGTTTTTGTTTACACCGAGGGGGTAGACACTTGAGAACTCAGGTGTACAATATGTCTTGAACTCAATGCACTGTCAAAGCTGAACTCTTGAGTTCCGAAGGCTTTGAACTCAATGCACTGTCAAAGCTGAACTCTTTTGAACTCAGGTGTACAAAGAGATCCAAAGTGTCTACCCCCTCGGTTTACACGTAACAAACAAAACAAAATTACCCGCATTTCCTGTATACTTATTTTGGAAGTACTGGGTCTGGGTCTGGTATTAAGGAAGGTTGAAACTATTTCCAATTATAATAGGGGCTTATGAATATATTACCCCAAACTAATCAAGACACCCCCCCTCCCCGCGCCCGCCAGTTTCTAAATTCCCTAAATTCCTCTGGTAAAGGTGGTGGCGGTGGTTCGCGTTAAAATTGGGTCGCGAATGAGCAGGTGACGTCATATTTATCTAATTGCTTATGTCTATGGTAATTACAAGAAGTGATATCTAGTTTATTAGGGTGAAGGTTTAGGATGCTTGAGTATTCGCGCACGCCATATGGTCCCAGTCCCCCTTTCAATATACAAGGGGTGGGGGGGGACGTAAACGGTGGCCCTGGGCTATTTCGCTGCCTCTCCTCAGTCGCAAAATATGACTGTAATTTTCGTCATTCGCGTCGCGCTGACGTGAAATTTCAAGAACCAATGAGATGCTGGTTGTAATTTAGAAGAGGGGATTAACTCCGGACCTACGTAACGGTTGGACTGGAGATAAAGCGGCTAGAAATGTGGGGCTAATTTATACCTTCTCCCTAGTAAACTAGATATCACTTCTTGGTAATATCAAAGTTACTAGAAAACGTGCGATTTTTATAAAAATTGTACCAAAGTTTAAAATCGTTAACGGGAAGGTTATGAAACCTTAGAAGCAAGGTACACCCCGTTACTCCCCCTTCACAACTGAAACTGAAGGCAGGGGGGGGTCTCTTGGGCCTCGTTACATGGCTTTATCTTTTGTAAGAAAACGCCCCCTTCCTATCGGCTTTTGTCACTTCTCTCGCCGCGTAGGCTACGTCATTTTTTCTCTTTTTCAAAGGTGTTAGATCTCATCCGGCGTCCCCCCCCTTCTTAACGTCCCCCAATATTACGTAAGAACGGTCGGTATAAAGCTTTTATTTGCCTTAACGTTTTTTTGGGATAAATCGATTTTTGTGTAACATAGTTTGAAAGTTTGCGCGAAGAGGGATTTGGTGGCGCTAGCCTGGCCCGGTTGTGGGAGATTATGCAAATAGGGTTTCCTCGTGTCGCGCGGCGTCGCGTGTCTCACGCTTGGTGCGTGACGTCATACTTATTTCCCCCTCCCCCCAATGTTTCGTTAATTATCTAGGGCCTAATCACTCTGCGCGGTCCATTTGAATAAAGACAATATAGTTTTAACTGTAACAAAGTTAACGTTTTTGAGTTTCTTGGGTTTGTTTTTTTATTTGAGCTTCTGTGGTTTGATAAACCACTCAAATACTATACTGTATCTGGTTTACGCCTTTGTAACTCGCCATTAAGACACGCATTCTTCCCTTGTAGATTTTAGCTGCCAATATCTAGCCCCCCCCCTCCCTTAGTATTGGCGCGAAAACGTTTGTATAATCCATTTTAGGAGTAATGTATATTGGAAAAGTGTAGCCTAACCATTGAACATTACTACATATCCTTTCTCTCTCCAATTTTTCCGCTTTCTGAATTTAATACCCGGGCTTATTTTTTTTTTCTGTCTTTTCTTTCGTTTCGAGGCGTGTACCACATTTTAAAAAGTCTTTAAAGATTGATGGGGAATCCCTTTAGGTTAGTGATAGTTTTTTCCTTCAGCCCTGAAGAGCGCTGTTTTTTCTTCATATTTCTTCCATGGAAGAGGCTGCGGATTCTTCTTTCTCCGATTCTCTCTCTTGTGATAAAGAAATTTTTAACGATTTGTTAGACCTAGTAAAAGCGAACTAGCGAGCTCAACCCCTTTAGACCCTAATGTTCTCCGTCATGGGATGCTATTGAGGGAAGAATTCATTCTGCTTGATTGATTTTTATCAATCTTCAACAGTTTGTTTGCCTTCTCTCTCTCTCTCTCTCTCTCTCTCTCTCTCTCTCTCTCTCTCTCTCTCTCTCTCTCTCAGTTGGGTCGCGTATATTACAGGGTTTTTTTTCTTTTGTTTCTGTTAAAACACAAATATGGGGTGGTTTTTTTTTATATAAGAACGTCATTGGTGTAGACCATTCCATTAAGTACTTGCGGGGAAACCAACACGCAGGCGATAAGATATTTATTTCCCTGGCGCCCTCCATGAGGCAACACCAGACGGAGTTCACCCCAGTTCACTACACGCGGAGGGAGGCTAGTCAACTTGTACTGTCTCTAACGGTGGCCGGTGCTTCATGGATGGCGCGAGGGATATAACCCAAGAAGGTGACCACCCCCGCCCCTGTGGTGTTTCTGCTTCTCTTAATTCCGGAATTAATGGAATAGTCTGTTGTTAGATGCAACAAGGATTGTGAATTGTCATAGAGTCGTGATTCCCGCAACACCACTAGAGAGTGTGTACCAAGTACTTTTCTCTCCTTGTGTAGACTCTTCTAAAAGACTCTAATTCCGTCCGCGATCTCTGTTGTCAAGTTTCGACCCTTTTCTCCTCTTGTCACAAAAGGGGCGATACTATACGATAAATAAAAAAGGAAGGAAGGGAAATAAGGAATTTAGTTTTGTTTTAATGCTTGCTAGCCTCGCTGCGTGGTGTCGCGTGCTGCGCGCGTCCTTTTTGAGAAGCGTGCGTGTTTAGCTCGGTTTTTACCAACGGCGTCCTCTTTTTCTGGCCCTTAGGAGCCAGTTGGCTCGGGTACTTTCTACTAGGGAAAGCCACCAGCTAAAACTAAAAACCCAAGGGCCAACGGTGGTGAGTCTACCTACTCCTTTCGCGGGCCAGCTAGTCGCGTTGCGGACCGTTCTGCCTCTCTCTCTCTCTCTGAGTCTCTCTGTGTGTGTCGTGTACTCTCTAGTCTTACGAGAGGGGGCGCTTGCCCAATCTACCCGTGTACTACTGGCTGCGTCTCCCTTTTCCCAGCGGTGGTATTTTTTTTTTATTTCTGAAATCTCGTTGACTCGGCTTCCTAATATCGGAGGGGGACGGACGGCTCTGGGAATGGATAGAGTGGAGACTGGAGAGGACGGAAAAAGACTAGCGGTCAGTCCCTAAGCCTAAAACTCAGCCACGCAGCCCGAGCCCGTTTGGAGAAATCGCTAGGAGAAAAGCCAGCTTCATCCGAGAGTTTTGGATTCTCTCCACTCTCTCAGAGAAGCGTCTCGGTTGGGCTTCGCAGCGTCTCTTTTTGCGGAGCTAGTTTTATTCCTAACCCTCGGTCTCTGCTTCAATCCTTACACCAGTAACCAGTTTGCTCTTTACGTTATTAAGTACAAGGCTTAACTTCGTCGGTACTTGCGTGCTATAGAGATATAGATTGTAGGTCAATTTGACGCGGTCGGAGAAGGTTAAACATGCCTAGGTTAGTGGTGTCTGAGACTCGCTCGACCACGCCGAGGATCAGTTGGCGAAAACCACGAAAATGATTAGTGACACGGTGTTACGCGTCACGGCAGTAGTGACTCCCGTAGTGTTGTTAGTTGGTCATAGTGAGTGAGAGTGAGACAGTCGGTTGTGTGAAGTCGATTCTCTCTAATCAACATATCAAAGAAGCGTATCATGATAAAGTTGCGGATGAATTATTGGCGGGCGAACTTTTGCTTCGCTCGCTGTGAGAAGTGGAGGGATCATTTTACTCTTAGGGGGCTTCAAACCACCCCCGCTCCCTGGTTAAGGTAATAATAATAATGTTACTTCACTGATATTGAGTAATTTGTTTGCGTCACCCCGTTCACCCCCCCTCCCCTTTAACTTGACTTCCTTCCTAGCTGTGTTGTTGCTTACGTTAATCTATTTTTAGATTCAATGAAAGGGTTACTAACTTATAGGGGTTGCTGCGTTGATAGCGCTGGCTGTTTTTATTTATGTTCCTATATTCTTATCAATTAGATCACCGTAATAGATGTTTCGAGGTTTTGAATTATGACCTAGATAAGTCAGGTGCTAATTATGGCAAGGAGAGGTAGTGCGTAATGTTTGTAGTAAAAACTTTTCGCCACAAGAGTCCGTGCTTAAAAACTATATAAGTAATCTCTGGACTTTGGAGCAATCAAAGGGTCATGATTTTTATATTTACCTTTTTAAGTCACTTTATAGTCACCTCTCTATTGAGTCCAGCTTGTTCTCGAGGAAACCGGTGGTTTTTACTTTAATAATTAAAATTAGTTAAGTTTTCCTGATCAGGTAAAGTTAATTTACAGTAAATAGAATAGTCCTCCTACGGGAAATCGGGTTTAGAATTAGGGTTAAAGGTCAGGGTCCGATACAAAGAAAAACAATCAATGACCAACTTGAAGTTCTGTACCCGCGTCTGATAAATGGTGTATTTGGCCAAGTATTTCTCACTCACTCACTCTGTTATTTTATTGATTATAATTTATTGTCAAGAGGCTATTCCCCCTCGACACACCGAATATTTTTTAGTTTTATACCTTCTTTAAATGACCTTCCCCTATACTAATCGATTTTCCATTCATTTTATCCCCCCTTCCCCCGGGGTTGGTAAAACATCTGGAAACAAAAAGCCTATGGCGCTAGAACAATATATAGTGTGCTCAACTAAATGGAACTAATACGGATAAATGAACGTGTAGTTTGGATTTAACATCTGTATAATACCTTCAGTAGTATTACTTTTAATTTAGCGGATAAGAAATGGGTGGGTTTGGAATGAAAATAGAAATAGGCCATAACGCCTGTAGAAGTGTTCCAACTGCCGCACACCAGCGTTCAGGGGAAAGCCAACATTTAGGGGCGCCTATGTTTATTTGATTCTAAAATTCATGAGTGAGGTTTTTGTTCAGAACTAAAGGGTGCGAGAGGCTAAACACTTGGGGATTTGGTGTACACCAATAGGGGTTATGATATGGGGTTGTTTTTAGTGAGTGGCCCCTAGGGTACACGTTTCATTTAGCGTTATTAAAGCCACGCGTAACACGCGAACTCCAGCGCCTAAAATTCGTAGACCGCCCAATTCTCCTTACCCGGGCTTTTTTCGTTTTTATATTGAGATGCTGATTAATAATTCATTTAACGCGATTTTCCCCAAGTGAGGTTTATCATTAGTTAAATTATTCTAGACTAAAGGTTTCTAAGGGTTCGACGTTCCTACCCTGAATTAAATTTAATGTGAAATATTTTTGAAATTTTACCCTGGTTAATGGATTTCCTTAATGATTACCTTTCATTTAAATTAAATTAAAAATCCTGGGGGTTTTTTTTTTTTTTTTTTGATAATTTCTTTTGGAAAACCACGCCTCCTTTGCTGCATGCTTGGTCCCGTCGAATTAATACGCCTGCATTTTATTAAAGCTAAAGATTGATCGGAAATTCAGTGTTCATTAACGCGTGGCCGCTGAGGTTTTTTTTCCTTTTGGTTTCCCAAAGTAACACTGCAACAACCCGTCCACCTTTTTATCTTGAATAAATTACTAAGCTTCCTTAGTGGCTTTCTAACCCCATTCTCATTCTTATAACATCAATTAAGTTTAGCTGAATGCATAGTCAGACTGCTGGGCCGGTTCACGTGTTGGTAACGTGCTCTGAATGCTGCTAACCCGAACCCTAGTACCGAAACCCTTTTTTTTGCTCCGTGAATAAGAATTTCTCCTATATAACTTTCCACACCCATGTTTTTACGTCTACAATGTAGGGGGTTACAATCTTTTTATGTGAAGGATTTAAAATTAAATTTCACGCTTTAGTTAATGAATTTTTTTATAATTTATTTATTGAATTAATTAACGCCTTGGCCAAGTGCCAAATTAAACCATAGGTCCCTAGTTTAGGTCATGAATATAATTATGAAATATGGTTGGGCAACTCTGAATTAAGCCTACTACCACCAATACAGCTTTACTACACGGGACTAAGCCCCCCTACCTACGTTAATTTTTTTCAAATCGGTCAGTAAATTCGGTGTATCGGTTGCTGACCTATTATTACTTGCATATCCATTCATTATTCGGCTTTCCAATTATACCTTATACCCAACTTCCGCTTTACAATGTCCTTTGCCGGTACCTCTACTACAGTATAGCCCCGAGTTATTCCCTGAATTCTTAGCTCTCTTAGACATTCTGGATAACCAAGGGGGAAAAGGGAATTCATGGTTTTCAATATCTTTCTAATAATATGTTGAGCGATATATACGGAGTATACCCTTATTCCCTGGCGTCGTTATACCTTCAATTTACGGTATACCAAACGGTATTTCTCGCGGGAATAAGTGTTGCCAGGTATTCTTTTCGTCAGTGCATGGTGTATCCCAAAATACCAATCTCGATGCTGGTCCTGCTTTTCAACATATAGAAATATAGGCCTAGATGATCCCAATGGAGTTTCTTTTTCTTTTAGTATATCCCTCACTTGTTTTTCTTTCGAAATGTCTGAGAAGTATACCAAGGGAAACTTAAGACGCCACTCCCAGGGTTCATACAAACCTGGGAAACCCTGGAAAAATCAGGGAAATAAATAGTTGACAGGGAAATTTATATTTTTTAGTAAAATTCAGGGAAATCAGGGAAATTTGCGTGTCAAACAGGGGCCGAGTAATTAATGCCCTCCATAGGATTAACATTACACTAAACTTTGGAGGCTCATAACTCTGGTTATATTAGAGATACGAGGATGTCCTTTAATTATGTAATAGTCCTATTTGCCCCCCCCCCTTCCATCGTTAACATTAGCTCCATAGGATACTCCATATACGGGAAAAACCTGTAAAACTCAGGGAAGTATACGGGAAACACCTGGAAATCTCAGGGAAATTTTTTTCCAAAAGTTGTACGAACCCTGCACTCCGTATAGTTCAAAATTCAACTTGAAAGTTAATTTATACTGTCTGTCAGACTCTGTTTATTCTGTTAATATTCCATCCATAATCCCTTCAATGTATTGATATGGGAAAGTATAATTTAAATCGAATTTTCTTTTCAATCCTTTTCATAATTCAAAAGAACATATTTTTCTTTGATTATGTGAGAGGTCCTAGCTGTCTCGAGAATCTATCTCTCTTTTTTTTTCTATTTATTACGTGTCCCTTTTTTGGTAGAATTCGGGGGGGGGGCTCTTGTTCCAGCCCCTTACGTATTCAATTTCCAAAAATAAGAAAGAAAAATTCGTGTACATTTCTTTCGCTTTATCTATCTTTCTGGTGGTGGATAGCGTAAGGCTTTTTTTCTTAAATGAGAGAGAGAAAGGGTGGATCGTGTTCTGGTCCCCTTTTTTCATCCATATTTCATTTTGCTGTCCGATGGAAGAAGAGTCTAAAGAAAGAGAGTGAATCCTTCACTCCACGACTTAGATTCTCCTTCTTTTCATCTCTCGCTTCAAACTCATTCAACTCCGCAGCGTTCCTATTCTTTCTTTCTTCCCCCCTTTTTTTTAAAGGGAGACTGAAATGGATGATATAAAATTGCACCGTATTAATGTCCCTATGTTTACTTTGAGGTATTGACTAGTCTCTTGGTATACAGTTTCTCTTCACTATAGGATATCTACGCTTTTGTACTTTTTTTTGCTTATTCGCAATCAAAGATATCTTTTTACACTCATAGTCATCTTGTCTTGTTCAAGAGGAGTTTGTAAACTATAGAAAGATGGGGCGTCTTAATACGCAAGGTTATATCTAATAGAAGTAAAAATAGTTCTGGTGCCGTAGTTACTGAACAAGGGAATTTTGCTTTCCACTTACCAAAAAAATAGAAAGAAAAGTTCTTGACGAGAAATCCGATATATCATACAGATTCGAGTCAGCAAATCTCAGGTTCTTTTTTCTATCCTTGAGTTCATCAAATCGTGCTTCTATTTATAGGTATAACTTTTCTAAGAGTTTATGTATAGAATTTGAAAATAGCTGACAGTATATATTTTTTATTTTAAGAAAAACCTTCAAATTAAATTAGTTTAATTTAAAGTAATTACCATAAGGGAAAATAAACATAGCGAAAACCTAATGGATTATTTTCCACAACAACTAGGGAGAGATTTTGAAAAAAATTATTTATATTCTTTTTATTAAGAAAAGAAGACACTTTTTTGTTCCATTCCTTTTGTATGGCTTGTAAGTCCCAATAAGATCTTAAATGGATAGGAAAACATTCTTTTCCACCACCCAAAATAAATGGAGCGAAAAATGGGACCTGATGACTTTCTTCCAAGTAATCTGGTGCCCAATAAAAGATAAAAAAAAAATCAAACGACACATCCGCAGCGTAACAAAAATTCAATACCCTATAGCTGATAAAGAAGAAAATCTTAAATGATATCGTGTAAAAGCTGGTCTTTTCATATCCAGCTTTTTCTAGCTCACTCCTTTTTAGTTGGCAGGGTTCGTAGCAACTTGGATAAGTCGGGGATTTAAAGGGAGGGTGAAGTAGAAAATCAAGTGATTTTTTATCGATTCTTCTACTAATTATAAGACCAGTCCGCATAGTGAAACATTCAGGAAATACCAGCTCCGAATGATTTTAAAATTCAAATTAGGTTCAGATTTTAAGGATAATTTTAAATAAGCCCCTCCGACCAATCGCGTAACGCCCTGCCTTTTTGTTAACAAAATTCACGTGGCACGTTAAGTGTCAAATGAAATTTATCACAAGATTTAATAAAATTCACGCGCGACGTGATAATCGTGGCGCGAGACATGGAACGTGCCACGAGAATTTTGTTAACAAAAAGGTAGGGCGTTACGCGATTGGTCGGAGGGGCTTCTTTAAAATTATCCTTAAAATCTGAACCTAATTTGAAATAATTTTAAAATCATTCGGAGCTGGTATTTCCTGAATGTCTGACTATGCAGACTGGTCTTATAATTAGTAGAAGAATCGATAAAAAATCACTTGATTTTCTACTTCACCCTCCCTTTAAGGTTTTGTCCTCAAAGTCAGGTATATGTCAGGGATTTCGTTTGTTATGTCAAACCATGCCTCGAGCAATGCTATATATGGGCCAAGTGTTATGGAAGTGGACTCTAGTAAACACCTTAAAATGGTCAGGGATATTGGCAAAATTTCGTCAGGGATAAGCTGGTTTTAAAAGTCGGGGATTTTCAATATAAAAATTCGTCTGAACCCTGGTTGGTAACGCAACCACGTTGACAATACGCTTCCTCGAAGTCTTCCCCTTTTATAATGAAAGTGACAGATATTAATGAAAAATCTATGGTCCATGCACGTTCCATTATTGGGCCTTCTGACTCCCGTATTTTCTTCTTTCCCCTTATCTATAGTTGTACGTTTTTCCACCAATCATAATGGAGCTACGTTCACTTTCTGTTCACTTTATCAAAACCAATGTGTTTTATGGATGGGTGTACGTTAAGTTTTACCAGGGAGAAAGTCGCGAAAGGAGTAGAATACAAGTCGGTCACAAAGTTGCGCAGAATGTTATTGCTGTTAATTTTTTCCACGTGTATGCGAGCCTCCATACGGATTCGGTTGCGCTTACAGCAGCTGTTTCCGAAGAGATAAGGTGTACTTTGGTAAAATATGGGCTACTACTACAGGCGTGTATGCTCCGCTTGAAATGGACCTCCGCCAACGTTTTACCTCTCTCTTATCACCGGGTCCGAAAGTCTTACCTTGCAAGAAACTTCTATTAGTATTTTTATCATCAAAAACTTCTACTCGTATTCCCTAAACACGTTACGCCTAACTAATGATTTTCTTTATAAAATGACAGCCGAGAAACTCTATTATTATCATCGTATATAGTTACGTTTATGGTGGAAGAACGGGAGGGGACACTTTGTATTATAACAAATTGTTTGGGGAGTCTGGAAAGGTCACCGCTAGAAACCATTATAGCGGCCGAGGGGACACGTAAATGGTCCTAAAATGACGCGAGTATTTGTCTTAAGTTCAGAATGAGTTTTAGATGAGCGTAAGATTTAAAATGGTTCTCGAGAATGACTTCTGAACGTCAGAAATAGAAAAATTATTGAAGTTTGTTGAAGCGGTGAAACTTCTTAATTACGCTATATCCCAAGTTATAAATTCTTTGGATTTTAATAACTCCTTTATTATTCTACCGTTTTTCTTTCACCGTCATCCTTTTTCTATTAGAGAAATTCTTCTACCCCTTCTCACTTTTCCGCATAATCCAGGGTTCATACAAACCTGGAAAAATCAGGGAAATAAATAGTTGAAAAAGACCTCAGGGAAAAGTAGCGTGACTCAGGGAAATTTAGAATTTTTAGTAAAATTCAGGGAAAACTCAGGGAAATTTGCGTCAAACAGGGGCCGAGTAATTAAGCAAGATGTTCATAAACATTACACCCAGCTTTGGAGCCTCATAACTCTGGTTCTACTAGAGATACGGGGATTTCATTTGATTATGTAATAGTCTTATTTGCCACCTTCGTTAACATTTGCTATATAGGATACTCCATATACGGGGAAAACTCAGGGAAGTATATGGGGGAAAAACCTGGAGATATCAGGGAAATTTGTTTTCCTAAAGTTGTACGAACCCTGTAAATCTTATTACTGGTAGGAGTAAAGACAGGGCGAAGCTTGGACGCCGTGCCACGCCACGTTCCAGCTCATTAAATATATTGTAGTATAGATTCGCTTATTCGAACCCAACGTAAACGTAAATGAGGACGCGACAACAGAACAGAAAAGGACATTTATTTCGATTTCCTCTCGATTATTTCCCCCTCCCTTTTCCGAGCAGCGACTCAGTAGAGAGAGGCTGCATGAGTAGTTTAATATCACGTAGTCGGAATTATCATACGCGTGAACACCACTTGGAAGAGCCGGCCCTGGGGTTCTTGAAATTATTTGGCAACTTAGCAATTCCATTCAAGTATTCTATAAAGACTTATCTATACCCTATTTTCCTTTAGGTGATCAATTTATCGCTTTAAATCTTGGTAATAACTAATAAAGGGGAGGTCACGGTGTCAAAGGCTAATTAGTTTGTATCGGTAAAGCCCCTGTCACCAGCTGCATGAAGCCACGGTTGAGAGTTTGTTTACCCAAGGCTTACAAATGATTGTTGACAATCCCTTCTGGTTAAGGAGCCTTTATATGTATGGGATAGAGGCATAAGGCTACCGATGGTTATTGGGTGGTAGAAGGGATTTTGGAAGAGAGAGAGAGGGGGACGGGGCTGGAGAGGTATATGGCGATCGATCAAACCGGTATCTATCTAACCCACCCTTAGATTGATTATTTTGCCTCCTTCCGCCTACGCCCTAAACGACTCTCTCTCCCCCCTTTTTATCTTCCTGCTATCGTTTCTCCTCCTCCTCCTTTACCTTCTCTTTCTCCTCGGCATCTTTTTCGCGGTTCTATTCCATCTATCTTCTATCTCAGACTTACGCGAGGGGTCGGAAACTTCATTTGAATCTTTAGTGTTCTAAAATTTATCGTGCCTCTATTTTAAGGAAGTATTCTATCCCTTACATTCTATAAATATTCTCTCTCACTCTCTCTCTCTCTCTCTCTGTTCTTTATTCTTTTTGCTCAGCCTCGTCGTAAATGGGACAAGTTCGCGCCGTAGGAGATATTTCGACACGAGATTTCTCCATTTAGGATAAAGATCGCGATTTTATCTCTAGATTGGAAGTTATCTTCTTTTTCCTCTCTTATGTTTAATTACGTGCGCATTCGTTTGTGGTTTTTTAAATTATAGAACTTTTTTAGGCCATTTTTATTTGTAGAAAAGTATTGACCTACTTTTAGTCTTTTGTTTATTTAATACCCTGAGAAAGCTAGATTGTATTGGTCAGAATGTGGGATGCAGTCACTGAAATTCAGATGCTTAGAGTTTAATTCATGCAAATTGAAACGCCTCCCGCAGCTTCTAACGAATATAATATTTAAACAATTCTAAGGCAATTTTTAAAATTATATTATTATACAATAAATATTAACAGGAATACACACAGCTACTAGGAATAATTGCGCCTCCATTTCTCCCACGTTAATTTCAACGCGGGTTTTTGGGGGCCAGGCTTGGGAGCTTACTACCCGCCACGCGTCGTAATTCTGGCGTCTTTTTAACTGTCGTTTCATTGGTTTGTACCAACTCGAGGTCAAGTTCAACGTGCAGGTAAAATCCGGCATGCGTAATCTGTCTATAGCACTTTCCACAATATCCGCCTAGATACGTTAAGTGAAAGTGGATGTAGCACAATTATTCTTGTAAGCTGTATGTATTCCTAATGTTAATAGTAGATGAAACTTAACTCCGCTTTCAATACAATAAACTTCCAGGAAAATATGATATAAATATTGTAATTCAAATTCGACTTTTCCCATATTTTATAATGGTTTCCTTTAACTTTTCTCTCACTCTTTCTTTCCATTTCTCGTGTCTGTATAGTGTATACCACAGATTTTCCATCATCTATTCAATCTTATTTTTCCCGCGTTTTCTCCCGCAGCGTCAAACCAAACCAGATCTTTTCCAATTCGATTATAGGCCTATAGACGTGGAGAAGAGAGAGAGGGGCCATCTAGACTTGATCCTTATCTTACCCAATTTTTCTACGATGTATTTCGGGAAATGTATAGCGCTATAGAAAGGGGTAAGGCTAAACGGATTTCCCGCCTAGAGAAGCGTACACCGTAATCCGCCAAAAGATCAAAGGTTAACCGCGGCAACTTGGAAAGTTGGGAAAAGATGGGCCTGAAACTTTCAACTTAATAAAATTTTCTCGGTTTTTTTGATCGTTGAACTGAAAAATTAGCGTAGCCCAGCAGCTTCTTCCATGACGGGACGGGGCGTTATCTACAGACGAAGATGAAAAATTAAAAATAGAATTAAATGAGATCATCCCGATATAGCCTGGAAAAATTATAACGGTCCTTTAAAGAAACCGCTCCCTCTTAATTAAAACCCTGGGGTCTTTTTGGAATTTTCGGTTGCTTTCTCGCCACAAGGGAGTTATTTAAGTACTTTTTTATTGCTCAATTAGAGTAGGCCTAATTCCTAAACTTAGTTAAAAAATCTGCGCTACATTTTCTCGCCCTTTAGTGCAGACATAAGTTCATAAGATAATGTTCACCATAAGTTTGTCACTGGTTACCGAGAGCTTTTCACGAAGTGATTTCGGTGAAACGTCATAGATTCTAAAACAGACTAAATAGCAAGCACTGCAAAACTAACCAAGTGGAGTTAATTCTCGCTTGTCGTTCTCGAACTAGCTCGAGCTGTAAATCTCTAGCATTACGAAGTATAGGTAGTGTCATACTTATGGTAGGAACGTATCTTATAAACTTATGGTACAGACCAATAAAGACTTGCACTACTCCGCCATTTCGTCTCAGAAAAATAAAGTGTACCGGATAAAAGCTTCCAGTCATAATACTCTCGAGATACAACGGATGTTTTACTTCCGAAATTCTTTTGGCCGCCGCGTATTTTTATAAAATGAAAAGTTTCGCTGGCAACTATTTTATAAGGAAGTAATGAAATAAAGAAAAAGAGGAAAAACTCTTGAGAATCGCGTGAAATATGATGAGATTTTTTTTTTGGGAATGTTTGGGAACCATATATTAATGTTTTAACAACCGCGTGGTCCTTTTTGGTTAAAACATCTGGTTGTTTTCCCTTTTATTAAAGCTAACAGATTGAACTCTGAACCTATCAGAGGCTCTGTCTTGATAGGTGGTCAAGGAGTGTTCCAATACGCGTTGACCGTTTCGAAGAAGTATTAAGTTTTTTTTCTCATTTTTCATTTTGTGTAGGGATGGTCGCCTTCACGAAGGTGATCAGATTCTGGCCATTGATGGTCAGCCCCTGGACACGAATATTTCGCACCAACAGGCCATAGGCATTCTTCAACAAGCCCGAGGTCTTGTGGAGCTGATAGTGGCCAGGGGCGGCTGCCTTCCAACCGACGAAGACAGTCAGCAAAGCGTTTACGAGCGACAATTACCAGAGACCAACAACGCCTCCGCGTCCTCGCAGCAACCCGCCAAACTCGAAGACATCCACCTGCAACTAACTCAAGCGGCTACTGCCACCACTTCCGGCACTGGTGGCCTTGAGAGAACGCCTTCGACTCTAAGCGATAATACTTCCAATCAAACCGCCACAGATATGGTGGTAAGTTAAAACGAACGACCTTATGACCCCCACCCACACTCGTGTTATTTTGACTAAGGGGTGTGTGTTTGTGTGTTTCCTTTCTTTCTTAGCTAACGACAGAATGGGCTCAAGTAGAATCTGTAGAACTCGTCAACGACGGCTCGGGATTAGGCTTCGGTATTATTGGTGGAAGGAGTACTGGTGTCGTCGTCAAGACCATCGTTCCCGGAGGAGTGGCTGATAGGGTAAGTTTCACCCCTTTTCTTCTAGTCGCCTACTTTTTTTTGCTTGGTAGAATTACGCGTGGTTGACCCAAGTCCATTTCTCCGAATCAATATCTTCTCACTTACCATTTGCCCTCTCCCTCTTCAAATCCTCCTTGTTCTCCGAGCATTGATCGCTTTACCTTGGGGGGGGGGGTTACATTACATCGATCGCCTTGCACTAATTTCAAAATAAAAAAAATAATCCTGGTTTTCCCGGAAAATTTTATGGTTTTACCCAATTTAAGTTTTTCTATTATTCTTGGTTCAAGTGTCAAGAGTAATTTTAATTGGAGTGTTGAAATATGAGAAGTTTGACTTTAATTTGAGGTTTGGGAAGTAGATGGCGCCGTGAGATTTGGATCAATTTCAGACGTGATGGGTATGGGCCCTATGGGGTAGGTGTTGCGGACGTTATCGATTACAAAGCTTGACCGTTTTTATTTTAACTCTTGTGCTTTGGAATAAAACTAAGGCTCGAGAATTATTAAGTCCTTTTGCGAATTATATTATTTGAAATTTAATGTTCAACCATTTTTACGCGATGTCTTACGCGTCTTGCTCCCACATCCCAATATTGTTTTCTTTCCACATTAACCATTTGCATATCATGTTAAAACCATACATAAATATTAGACAAGTTAAATTCATTCCTTAATTTTTAATTAAATACGCGTTAAAATTAACTCGATATGGTCGGTTGTTCACTTGGTTTGATGTTTTGATCAGTAGATGGCGTCATGAACTGGTGTACTTCCTGTAAAAACCGATATTTAGCATTATCCCCTGGTTCCAAAATCGATATCTCTATAATATAGAGAGCTATATTTATCCGATGATACAAATCGAGATAATGAAAATTGCGTAACCACTCGCGTAGTCGATAAAGATATTAAATATCACTTAATCTTCCTCCATGATTTTAATATATCGGTATATATGTATATTATTATACATTTTTTGCCCCCCCCCCCCACCGATATCGGGTTATGTAAGTTTGGCTTTGGTAGAATGAAGGGAACGGTTTTTCTTGGAAGCAATTTTCCAAACTTAATCCCTTGGGCCATAAATCCATCTCGGTAATAAGACCCGAGTAGTTACCAGAAATATTTTTTTTCTACCAACCAATCGCTGAAGCAAGAAATAGATTTTTTTCCCCATACCACCCACTTTTGCCCAAAATACATCATCACCCACTTTTAAATTATGATATTTTATACTTCCATCTCAAATATTAAGAAGGTAATGTTATTGTAATTAAATATTTTATCCGGGATATTAACGAACATTGTTTAATGTTTGTCCAGTCGAGGTTTATTTTAAGACTATTTTCCCTAATTTAATATTTTGGGTTCAATAATATCATAAGTTTATAAGTGATATGTTCCTACCATAAGTATGACACTACCTATATAGTATACTTTGTAATGCTACTGAGAGACTTACAGCTCGAGCTAGTTCTAGCAGAACGACAAGCGAGAATTGAAGTACTAAACTCGGTTAGTTAGTTTTGCGGGACTTCCATCTAGGTCCTATTTAGTCTGCATTACTAAGCCTTTGACAGCGCCAAAAACCAGGCGTCCCTCGATTTACCCAGAATCTATGACCTACCTCACTCACTTCAAAACAAGCTCCAGTTTCTAAGTTACCAGTGACAAACTTATAAGGAACATATCGTATAAACTTATGATAATATCTTGATGTAACCGTAAGCCCTGACAGCGCGTGCGTTGAAACGATAAGGTCCGTCCTAAGTTTCTCATCCTCCCACGCCTTCTCTTTCTCTCCATCCCTTGTTTGCGTTTAATCCCAAGTTTTAATTAGGTTTTAATTCAGTTCGGTAATTAGCTAATACCTACCGCTTCCTTATTCTCTTTATTTCAAGTTATGAACTCTCGTTAGCTGTCCCAACCGGTTTTATACATTTTTTTAAAACCATCTGAAGTATAGACTTATCTTTAATATCGATCTAGTTTTCGTCGAAAGGTTTATTGTTTTCCGATAAATGGAATCACCCGATATATTAGCTCTAATGTTTTTCCTCAAAATTTTGGATGGCCCAAAAAACAAAGCAAAACATATATAACCTTCTGTCCCAATATATATAGTTCAGTGTCGTTGTTCTAAGTTATATTATTTATCGCAATCCTCTAATAAAAGTATTGTTCCGAAACTTCCTAGCCTATATGAAATCTATTTAATCTTTTCGTTTTTCCGTTTTTCTATAATGGAAAATAAATGGCTTATTTTGTAAAGGAAATGTTAGGAGTCGAATTCGACACGAGTTCTGATCCTGTACCCTGTACAGTACAGTATACTGTAGGGGAGGTGTTTAGTTTTTTATTTCTGCCTTTTTAATGATGTGCCAGAATAATTAATGATTTGAGCTCTAGGAAATGACTTTACTCCGACAAGCCTTCTTCCTAATGGCGTAACAAATATGCAATTTTTTTTTCACTAGAAAAATTGAATAATTGAATTATAAGTATTCATGCTAAGAATATATGGCCGAGGAAATGGCACTCACTCTCTTTCTCCTGGGCCATGTTGTAACCATTAGTTTGTCATTTTTAATAAGTTCATTTTGATTATATCTGGCATTGTATTTGAGGATAACAAAGTCCTATTGACTGGAATCTTATTCGGTATACGAGGTTAGATTACCCAATACTTCTTTCCAATTCCAATTTGTCGGAAGACATTCCCGAGATTAGATTACGGTCTTTTCTTCCCCTTTTCTTCGATTAATCTCAATCAGGTTCCCAATGTTCTTCGTCATTATGTATGAAGTTGTACTTTGGACTCCACAACACGCAAAAAACAAAAAACTGTTCATCCTAGATTATTCCCGTGTCTTTCGTGAGTGATGTTCAAAATAGTAACTAGATTTCATCGCTTGTTTTCGGTAATAGAGTATGGGCTACGTTTTTCGATGAGGTTTTTTCTTCTTTTCCCAGTAATGACACTCTTGTTTATCTATCCCTTGGTAGTGACACTGTCAACGGTGGAGTACCGCCATCACCTTGTTTGCGGTGTTTTCTTTCTAATCTTAGTGCGCGCTGCCCCGTTCAGTTTCTATATACCCATCACATGATGGATGGGAGATAGACTAGACCAAACCTATCTCTTGTTTGTGTTTCGATCTGGTCCTTTATCTTTTTGCCCAAACTTTCACCGAACTGTTTGATAGTTACCTACTTCTATAAGCAAAGGCTTACTCCCTAAAGCGTGTATAGTTTAGGTAAAAGTAGGACCCCGAAACTTCTAGTAGCGTGGATACGCTACGCTTGTGTGATTGAAGGGAGGGAAGGACGGAAGGTCAACTTTGTGTACAGCCCCGCGGGTTTTGTTTGTATTTGGGTTTTGGTCCTTTCGAAATTTTGTCTCCAAGGTTTAAGGCAAAGATAAATAATTGTATACGCGTGAGGTCCAGCGTTCATGGTTTGAAGGTTTTGACCCCTTACGAAATAAATCCTGGAAGTTGTAGAGTAGACCTAAAGATTGTTGGAGGGATTCATAAGATTGTATTTTCAATGTTTTTTACCAGGATGGTCGATTGCAAAGTGGCGACCACATTCTACAAATCGGCGATGTCAACTTGCGAGGCATGGGATCCGAGCAAGTGGCGGCCGTCTTGCGTCACGCCGGCGAAGATGTCCGTCTAATTGTGGCGCGTCCAGTTGAACCCACTTCTCCCGATTACAACAGCCTTCAGAGCGGAGCTCCCATTGTGCCAACACGAATCCTCGCCGATCCGGAGGAAGTCGAAAAATACTTGAGCGTCTTCAGTCAATCTCAGAACGGATATCCGGACGCTGCCATGATACCTTACGGCGACCCGGCCATCGTTGACCCATCCCTGGTCATCGGGGTCAACGGGGTTAACAGCGAAATGGTTCCTGGAACCGATTACCTACCTTCCTTCGTCTACCAAGCGACAGTCGAAACTCAAATGGGGCCTGATCTCGCGGTAAGTCCATCTTTCTTTCATTATATCGTGTCGTTGTGTGTCCGTACCATTACTAGTCGAATTGACTCAACACTTTGACCACTCGGCAACGTGTCATACTATAGATGCGCAGCAATTCACAGTAGTTACATACCTAAATATTTAAATTACCAAAGTTTTATTACTCCATAAACTTAAACACCTTTAGGCCCTGGCTAATTGAATTAGCTTAATTGAGGAAGTTGTTGTTATTGACGAAACTCGGGCCGCCCATCTAACTAAACACCTGTTTTCCAAACACCCCTCGTAATCTTATACCTCTAAACGTAATATACGCAATTTTCCTATATATTGGCCCGGGATTACGGAATCGGAATTTGCAATTGCTGATTTGCTTCCTACCGAATTAATTTAAACCCTCGGTGTTTATATATATATATATATATATATATATATATATATATATATATTTGAGGCAACCGAAGAGGGGGGGGGGCTAAAACGGGTGGCGCTCTGAGCTTCTCGGTTCTAATCTAGTTTGTAAAATGTTTTAAAAGCCCCTTAACCCCTTCCACCCCCGCATGCTATTGTTTTAGTATTAAAGTTAAGTTCCCCCTCTGGGCTATTTTAAAGCGCCTGATGGGTTGGGCCTTTCCTTCGTTCCCGGGAAATTGGGGGCATTTCACGGTTGTTTCCCCTTGCCAGTACTTTAGCCTTCTAATCAACTATAGCCTTCTCCGGGGGTCTCTAAAACAAGCATCCTCCATTTTAATTATCGCGGCCCCTGCCCCTGTATGTCCCGTCCCTTCCTGTGTATGTCTGTGCCTCTTTGGGATTGTTATTGACCAGTATACGCCTTACGTCTCCGTATATTAATTTGAACAAACCTCGCTCCGACCGAACGCCCTGCACCGACTTATATAATTCATTAAGAAGTCTAGCCGTTCCGTTTAAAGCGCCCGGGTCCACTCCACTCCACTTGGCTCTTGGCTTTTCAAAACACGTTCCTCGCCTTAAATCTAAACACTTCTGATAGACTTACTTCCGACTCTCCAAAACTATGGACAATTTATAAGGTCATCATCGTCGTTTGCGCGACGTGTCCCCCGTTGAAGACTCAAATTGACTTGAGACGTAAGACAGTTTGGGTTCAGCGCGCGTTTCACCTTCTTTGACCTGCATGGTATATCGTGTTTACTCTGAAGCCGTTTTTTATCACCTTATATTTTGATGGCTTAGTAACTAGGAAAGTACTTATAATCTTATGGCTAGCTATTTATGGGGGGCTTTAGAAGTCCACTTAACTCTCGTGGCTGTCTCGCAAGTACCTCCGGTTAATTAATTTTTGGTCTCAAGTCACGTTTTAGAAAGGATATTTTTTACGTCATTTTATATTTTGTGTCGTTGTAAGAGATTGTTGTTAAGGGTTTTGACCTATTTTTTGGCATTTTCTCGTGGTTTACGATGAGGACGCGAAGGGTTCGAGCTACTTTGTAATTCCAGTTGATTGGCATCGCGTGCTCCCTGCGGGTTAAACATATTTAATAACCAAAGGCTTAGAAATATACGAATTTTCAATGTGGATGCCGAAATTTTGCGTAAGAATTTTCAAGCTGCTAATTAAAATTAGTGGAATTGGGAAAATGTCGCTGCTAAATATTTTATTTTCCTTAAAATTTCGTTAAATGAAAATTTAAATTTTTAATGACATCGCGAGTTGAGTTGACTTGTTTAATTTAATTTCAATTTGAGTTCAAGGAACTCGAGAAAGACTCGGTTTTGATTTTCTCTTCCCCCTCCCCTCTTTTGTAAATTATTTTCACTCATTCGAGAAAAGCAGAGAGAGAGAGAGAGATTAAAGTTTAAAGTAGTCTCTGACGAATCTGAATAAATCTTAAAATTCGCCCCAGAAACGAGAGCAAACGGCATAAGCAAATTTAAATTTGAATATTTTAAGTTCGGTTTGTTTAACAAGGGGTATAAACTCTCAAAAACCTCGAAGTCGAAAAAGAATAAAAGTTTTGACTCGAGTTGAAATCCCGGCCTTATTTACCTTTATGGCAAAGGTTACCCCCGAAGCAATCCGGGCACGGGTCTCGCGTCAGAGTAATGGCCAAGCTCTGTTTTACGTTTCTATTCAAGCGTTGCCACCAAATACTTGCTCTTTAAGGTTCACTTGGCTAGAACTTGTAACTCTAGCATCTTTTCTCTTTATATACCATGTTCATAACCCAAAATACGAAGTCGAAAGTATGGACTTATATCACCCTTTTACCATAAGTTTATAATATATGTTCCATGATAGTATGACACTCCCTATACTTCGTAATGCTAGAGACTTAGTGAGAGCTAGTTCTAGCAGAACGACAGGCGAGAATTGACTACACTGATCGGTTAATTTTGAAGTCCATCTTCCAATTTAGTCTGTACTTAGCCTTTGACGCTATGACCTACGTCACTTCATGACGAGCTCTCATCAACTAGTGATAAAGTTATGGAACATATGCTTTTAGGAAGAATGCGCTCTCGACCAATACTTACCTGGAGTATGATAGGCTTATGACATCATTTTATTCGATTGCTCTCGCTTGGAAGTGGATGGCTGCGTTTCTCTCTTTTTCCTTATATACACTTTCTAGTTATAAAGTATTCGTAAAAGTTTTTCAACGACTTTTTCTATCCCTATTCCATATATATATTTTTGGCAATATCTATATAGGGCTCTAGTGTGGTGGGTGTTGTAAGACTGTAAGTCGATTGTGCAAAGTTTTACTAACTCACCGAAAGTATACAATAGCTGGGGGGAGGAAAGAATGTTGTTTGGATCTGAGGGTCCCCTTTAATATCTGAAAGTGGTTTTTCCCAATTTTTTGGTATTTTTTTTTATTTCTAGTTTCTTGAGCATTTCTATTGTTGTTTTGGGAAATGTGGAAAGTCCATTATTTGTGGTTTGTTGGTTTGGAGGCAATTTTCGATGCTTGACCAATTTTTTTGCGGGGGGGACCTTTTTTACATTACGAAATGAGCTTTTCTTTCACTATATATGAGATAAATTTTGTAATGTTTTAGAAATTTGGTTTTTTATCTTTGGAAAAGGGATTGATTTCAACTTTAGTCATCTCTCAATAGTATTGTTTTTAGCGAGTAATTCTGTGTATTTCAGCCCATTAATTGGTATATCTTTGCACCTTTTGAAATAGGTGAACGCGGAGCCTTTGAAACATATAAAAACTTTCTGGTAGGGTAACACTGGTGGCGTAACGAAAGTCTTCTTTATTGGTTTTTCATTACCAAGAGTTTATATATATCGGATTTCTACTGGTAACCTAGGAGAGTGTCGTCCGCTGTCCACATCCAGTGAAGGGGTCTTCCCCCCCCTATCTTGTCTTTATTAACGGGAAACATTCCAATGTCTCCTATACGAAATTCCGGCGTCGAATTCATTCTTTCATCGTGCTGGCGATAAAAACGTTTTTATCCGTTTCCCAAGTGGGTCGAGTCCATAGACCGTTTCATTAATTCCGGCAGAGAAGGTCGCCCTCCTTGGGTTATTTTTCTTGCCCCAAAAAGTGCATCCGCTAGAGGCATCACGAGTTGGATGGGCTCCGTCTGGCGTGGCTTCTTAATTGGCACCACTGGGAAATAACCCAAGATGGCGACCTCAACTCCATCGCGTTGGTTTCACTGTAAGTAATTATTGGAGTAGTCTATACACGTGACTAACTAACCTTTTCAAGTGATGGTTTTGGCGCGGACATAACCGAGCCAGTACCGATACCGAATGTATTTCGATACGGAAAGATAGCTAAGTGTGCTGCAAAGGATAATTTTGGTGCCGCTTCCTAGAGCCTTTCTTATTCCTTCGGGTCCTCTATACGCAATTTTCTTTCCTTCACCCGGAAAAGGACAGAGCCCCGTTCACATTGGGATTAAGATTGGTGGTATACTGGTGAATTCGTTTCAGCCTTTCAGGACTGCGTGGCTATCCTGGGGATTGTAGGGTCGGATTTTGAGTTGGACATAATTCGAACGCCCTTCCCTTTCTGATTCTGTTACGTATAAATACATCAGGGAGATATTGGTTTTGGTTTTTTGGGCCTGTGTGTATGTCTCAAGGAAACGGGGTGCTGTCTCGGTTCTTTACTCTTTCGTAACTTGATTTTGTTCTACCCGATGAAATCCTGTCTTTAACACCGCTCTAAATAAGCTAGGCACTCCATTGGACAGAATAGCCGCAACTGGCCTTTTCTAAATACGTTGCATGGTAGCTAGCGTTTGTAGAAACAATTTTCTCTTCATCCGCAATAAAATAGCGTAGTTTCATATTGCATGTGCCATTAGATCTCAATAGAAACTATATATCGCCTCAGCTCACTTTGAGTTGGTCATGTTACGGTATAACATTTCTCGGAATGTCTTCCAGTATTCTTTGTAGGCACTTTTATTTCTCCTGAATTGGAGACGAGAATGTGATACTGAATTGCGTTACACTATAGCTCTCGGGCCATCAAAATGTGTACCTAAGCGCAGATGCCAATCCACTTTTTTTTCTTTATATCTCTCTATGGGTTTCTAGTTTCCGCTACTTCTTTGCCGCTTGATATCTATTTATACAAGGTTATTTCGTAAGGGTATGTATAGTATTTCCCGGGTCCGCTATAGCAATAGCAATTGGTATTTTGCAACAATAAAAAACAGCATACGGGTTTTTTTAGCCACATCGTAGTATACGATGAGGCTCTTAGTTTGACCCGAGCCGTAGTAGTAGTAGTAGTAGTAGTAGTACATGTGGCCGGAGTTTTCGCTTTCGTTATCGTTATTTTTTGGCTTAAAAGGAACTCCACATTACCACAACCCACCCATAGGGGTAACTGGGCTCGGTTAGAGATTTAATTTTAATTAAAATTTTTTTCGGATCGCAGCCGGGAATCGAACCCGGGTCGTTGGCGTGGTAAGCAAAGATTCTACCATTGAGCCATAGAGACTTGATAGAAACCCCGAGTTTTTTATTATTTATTTTTATCTCTAAAATGTCGGGGTGATGTGGGGCGGGTACCTCTTAATCTGTGGGGTCGGATACTTATGAATTTGTATGTTTGGAGTTTTTATATTTATTTTCTTTTTATTTATGTGCTAATTAAATAGATAACGATTTTCCCCGTTTCGTTCTCGTTCGGTAGCTATCGCCATCTATGTTATGATTGACTGGATCGTTTTGGCGGTTAATTCAAATGTGGGTTTAGATAGAGCTAACATAGTGTTAAATAAGCGTAATGCGTTTGATCATTTTAGCATTGCTAAAGGTAATTCGAGGGGATAATCACTAAAATGGGTAATCACTATAATGAACTTGTATCTTTGGGGTCGGATACTTCTGAACCTGTATCTTTGGGGTCGGGTACTTCTGAACTTGTATCTTTGGGGTCGGGTACTTCTGAACTTGAATCTTTGGGGTCGGGTACTTCTGAACTTGAATCTTTGGGGTCGGATACTTCTGAACTTGAATCTTTGGGGTCGGATACTTCTGAACTTGTATCTTTGGGGTCGGATACTTCTGAACTTGAATCTTTGGGGTCGGATACTTCTGAACTTGAATCTTTGGGGTCGGATACTTCTGAACTTGAATCTTTGGGGTCGGATACTTCTGAACTTGAATCTTTGGGGTCGACTACTTCTGAACTTGTATCTTTGGGGTCGGATACTTCTGAACTTGTATCTTTGGGGTCGGATACTTCTGAACTTGTATCTTTGGGGTCGGATACTTCTGAACTTGTATCTTTGGGGTCGGATACTTCTGAACTTGTATCTTTGGGGTCGGATACTTCTGAACTTGTATCTTTGGGGTCGGATACTTCTGAACTTGTATCTTTGGGGTCGGATACTTCTGAACTTGTATCTTTGGGGTCGGATACTTCTGAACTTGTATCTTTGAGGTCGGATACTTCTGAACTTGTATCTTTGGGGTCGGATACTTCTGAACTTGTATCTTTGGGGTCGGATACTTCTGAACTTGTATCTTTGGGGTCCGATACTTCTGAACTTGTATCTTTGGGGTCCGATACTTCTGAACTTGTATCTTTGGGGTCCGATACTTCTGAACTTGTATCTTTGGGGTCGGATACTTCTGAACTTGTATCTTTGGGGTCGGATACTTCTGAACTTGTATCTTTGGGGTCGGATACTTCTGAACTTGTATCTTTGGGGTCGGATACTTCTGAACTTGTATCTTTGAGGTCGGATACTTCTGAACTTGTATCTTTGGGGTCGGATACTTCTGAACTTGTATCTTTGGGGTCCGATACTTCTGAACTTGTATCTTTGGGGTCCGATACTTCTGAACTTGTATCTTTGGGGTCCGATACTTCTGAACTTGTATCTTTGGGGTCGGATACTTCTGAACTTGTATCTTTGGGGTCGGATACTTCTGAACTTGTATCTTTGGGGTCGGATACTTCTGAACTTGTATCTTTGAGGTCGGATACTTCTGAACTTGTATCTTTGGGGTCGGATACTTCTGAACTTGTATCTTTGGGGTCGGATACTTCTGAACTTGTATCTTTGGGGTCCGATACTTCTGAACTTGTATCTTTGGGGTCCGATACTTCTGAACTTGTATCTTTGGGGTCGGATACTTCTGAACTTGTATCTTTGGGGTCGGATACTTCTGAACTTGTATCTTTGGGGTCGGATACTTCTGAACTTGTATCTTTGGGGTCGGATACTTCTGAACTTGTATCTTTGGGGTCGGATACTTCTGAACTTGTATCTTTGAGGTCGGATACTTCTGAACTTGTATCTTTGGGGTCGGATACTTCTGAACTTGTATCTTTGGGGTCCGATACTTCTGAACTTGTATCTTTGGGGTCCGATACTTCTGAACTTGTATCTTTGGGGTTGGATACTTCTGAACTTGTATCTTTGGGGTCGGATACTTCTGAACTTGTATCTTTGGGCTATGGGTTTAGATAGAGCTAACATAGTGTTAAATGAGCGTTACGCGTTTGATCATTTTAGCATTGCTAAAGGTAATTCGAGGGGATAATCACTATAACTAAACTTTCGCTTTCAAACGTTTCTGGGCATAAATATCTGTTCTTCGATTCGCCGGAATATTAGAATTACAGCGTAAGTAAGTTTATACGGTTATAATTTTATCACTGTTTAGAGTAGGGCATCGAGGGGCTATTAACTCTGATTTTTTGCACGGTAAATCACTTAAGCATTGTAAAAGATAGCGCTATTCACTCAATAGGGTAAGTTATAGAGGGGTTATCCACTCATTAGGGTAGGGTATAGAGGGGCTTTTCACTCGTACGATGTGGCTACTATTACGAGCCCTTGGGCCGTCTTGTTTTATTTTCATCTTAGGCAAGACTTCGTGAACATTTGTCGTTTGAAATAAAGTTAAGACTTCGCGTGTACTTGCCACTTGGCGAATAGAGTTGTAGATTTGGAAGTCGAAAAATAAATTTTGATACTTATAACCCTCTCTCAGGCCCGATGGAAGTTTCCCGAAGTCATTACGACGTGTCAAACGTTATAGAAATATCAAGTTTATGATCCTAACTAATTCGGCGTGTGTTGCGAGTTTTTACCTCTCCGAGTGACGTATGTCACGGAGAGGTTCTAATTTCGACGTGTCTGTGTGTCTGTCTGTCTGTGTGTGTGTCTGTCTGTGTGTCTGTCTGTCCGTTGTTACACCCACGTGACCGCGTTCGCAGTTTCCAAATCGGAGCAAACGTGTATTCAATTTCCAGACCGCATTTACAGTCCCGGAAATTGTATTCCACTTACAGTCTATTACTCCATTGCCTGTCTAACAACTCTGTTCATTTGTCCACCCCACATGGACACCATTCTGAACTTACTGACTTCTAAACACCAACATCTTCTAGTCTTTGTCCATTCCACATGGACACCAGTCTGTACACCTGGCTTCTAACACCACCATCTTCTGGTCTTTGTTTTTGTCCATCCCACATGGACACCAGTCTGTACACCTGGCTTCTAACACCACCATCTCCTAGTCTTTGTTTTTGTCCATCCCACATGGACACCAGTCTGTACACCTGGCTTCTAACACCACCATCTTCTGGTCTTTGTTTTTGTCCATCCCACATGGACACCAGTCTGTACACCTGGCTTCTAACACCACCATCTCCTGGTCTTTGTTCATCCCACATGGACACCAGTCTGTACACCTGGCTTCTAACACCACCATCTTCTGGTCTTTGTTTTTGTCCATCCCACATGGACACCAGTCTGTACACCTGGCTTCTAACACCACCATCTTCTGGTCTTAATTTTTGTCCATCCCACATGGACACCAGTCTGTACACCTGGCTTCTAACACCACCATCTTCTGGTCTTTGTTTTTGTCCATCCCACATGGACACCAGTCTGTACACCTGGCTTCTACTCCATCATCATCCTTAAGGTTAAGACATACGCGGCGATCGGCTAGGGTTACGAGAAACGTCTAGCCTTCCAATGGAGGGGTCTTCCTCCAAGGTTCACGCAATTGCGATGTTCTTATCTACAACTGCGATTCGAATCCTTTATATACTACCTATTTGAGCAAGGCGAAGCAACAGGAGGATGCTTCATTTCAAACTTCAATAATAGTCAAGTCTCTCAAGGTTGTTTAATTATTCTTTTTTAAAACGATGTAACGCTCAATAAGGCGAACAACTAACGAAGAAAATACTAAATATTAATTATATTTATTTTAATATTTAAGATAATCTTGTTTCTCAATTCAAAATTAATACGGAAAAGTTAAAAAGCAGTCTATTTTTTTGTCTTTGTGTGTCTGTCCGTTTTCACACTAGTGCGCCGCGTTAACAGTTCGCTTTGTTTTGATGTGTTAATATTCACTTTTTCCATAATATAAAGTGAATATGTGGAAATCTTTTTCGTAATTACGATGCATTTAGTACTTTTGTAGCTTTGATCCTCTGTTTCATTTTGATATCCCAAGAATTTTTTTTTATATTATTATTTGAAATGGATTTTTATATATTACTTAAGCTATACTACATCTGTTTATAGCATAATCCTTTCGTTATTGATAACGAGAAGAACGCTACTATGTCGGCCTAATGAAATTTTATTTGTCAGTAGGCCTAGTGAACCAAAAAGTAAACGCTTGGGTTTGGTTTTCGTTTCTGTAATGCAGAGACATTAACGGTTCAGAGTGAGCCGAAAGTTAAATACACCTTTAAATAACCAGGCTTAAATTTTATAATTGAATAGAGCATCATGGTGAAAATCTAGGCCGCGTTCAGCAGAGCTCAGCGCTGTTAGAAGTTCATGTTTACACTGCAACCCTGTTATGAATCTGGTTTTGAACATAGAGGGTATACAGTTGAGGAGTGGAAAATTTGGGCCTCTACAAACACGTAAAAGTAATATCCCTCCAAAGTTTTATCTCTTTATTTCCCGTTTTTCCCCCATCGGATGATTTTAATGTGTACAAGTATATCCTTATTGGATGTAAAATGTCGTCTGATTTACAGTACATTCGCTATGCTTTGTATACCTCTTTAATATTTCATAAAATGAACTTCAGTATTTGTTCTTAAAAAATGAAACATTTCCATATCTGGGTAAATAAGTTTGTAAGTAGGCCTCCTCTTGACTCGGAGAGGTAATATTTTGGTTTTCCCAACTTGTTTTTTCTAAAAGTATATATTTTTCCTTGTTTGTTGTACGCTTTACCCCATCCAGCATTTCGAAGGAGGAACATCGCTGGTTAAATCTTACCTTTGGCAATCCATTGCGGATCATACCGTTGAAGGCGCGTCTTATCCTTCGATGGAAATACCCTATCTGTCATCATCAACCTATTTCCAACCCGAAGCACGACTTTACTTTGGGGTTCACATTCCCAATTTCTTTTTGCTCTTATACGCGACCGGCCTCGTGTACCATCGAGATGCAGTCGTGTATAAGACTAGTTTCCGCTTCCATGGTGAGGACCGTGAGGGTGGCAACGATATCCTTGCCGGTTCTTGATATTTCGAATGTATTTCATTCACCCCGCGTGAGTTGGAAGGCCGGACCCGATCTGTAGGCGCTGTAACTACCACCACCATGCACTGTCAGTATTTGGTTTGCGAGAGAAACTGAGGAGAGTGATAAGTTAGGATAGGAAATCCCGCTTCTTGTTTGGCTTTTGGCGACTTCAATCGGATTACGATTTAGGGAAGCTACCGAGGACGACTTAGCTCCCAAACTAAGCCTTACGCCCAGAATTGAAGCTGCTGTACTTGTGATTTTCGCGTTACCTCCCCTCCCCCACAGATTTTCCCCCTAGGCCCATTTGGGCGCCACGCACAAGCTGCTGAACACTTTGAATTCCTAATATATTCGGACATGGTCGCGTTCAAATATCTCTTTAAGTCATTTCCTTATCGGATTTGAAGCAAATGCTGGATAAGTGCGAATTCGACTAAGTAGTTAACCTTCCGATGCAAACCCGCATCTGGCGAGCGTCTAATAAAATAATCGGAAATCGAATATATATAATCCAACGCGCTTATATTGCGGCTTAGTTTTAATTTATTTGTTAGTTTCTTGACCCTAGGGATATATTTTCTTTAATATTTAAAAGTGTGTTTTTTAAATAGACACGCATGTACTGTACTGTTCTGAGCTTGCCTAGGTATCTCAGTCTTTGTCAGATTCTCTAGTCAGGATATTTTAAGAAGCAATGCATTGTTAAAAATAACTTCATCGTTACGTAAGCTTGCTTGGTTGAAGAAGATTTTAAAATCATTCTAGAATTTTTTTAATGATGTGGTCTTGTACATATGTTCTTCCTTACGCAATCCTTTATTCCTCGTTATGCAAATTGCTTTTTCAGCTTTTTTTTATCTCTTATGTATTGCAAGCCACGTACATTTTCTATCCAGACCGTCCACGTAAAACCCCAATTAAACTTAAAATTTAAGTAAGCCTATAATACATTCAATATGAAATTTAATACCGAACTAAAATATACTGGACTCTCTTCAAACCAGAGACTGAACTTTCAAGCGATAGTTAAAAGTTTCGACCCGAAAGGGAATATAGTCTTTCTTAATTGGAACTTTTGATAGAGATGGGATGACTGGAAGATGCTGAGGGATTAAATTCTCCATCTCTCCACTCTCCAGCATTCTTGGGCGAATTTGAAACCGCGCTAGAAAATCGGGATGGGGGGATCAAACCCTAACATTAAAAGGCGAAAAATTATCTCCAGCTGGCGTCATTCAAAAGGGCCAACTTCGGGGGGGGGGGGATTCACCCTGCATTAGAGAATGTCCGGTAAAGGCCGAGTTTAGTTTTGGTAATTTTATCCGGGCCATGGGAGCCTCTAAGATGTATGCCTTTTGGCTAGCTAGATCTCTAACCGTCCAAGGGTTACTGTTTTCCTAGTAAGATTCGACGGTTGGTCAGGGACTCAGGGTCCTCGGGGTCGATCCAAGAGTCTAAGACCCCTTGGCCGTTTCTAGATAGCCTTATTTCGATCTCATATTCGGGAATCCGCGGGCGGTGTTTTGGGTTTTTGAGAAATAATGAAATGGAAATGTAAGCCGATCGAGGAAAAATAACCCTTGGTCGAGTGGGTCTGCGGCCTTTCAAGGGGACCCCGTCTTTTACCCCCCTCCCCTCTTGGGTCTTCCTTCTTATTTGCCACCAAAGAACAGAATTAATAAGATTTCTTCTTTCTTTTTCCCCCCAAATAACGGCCTAATTTTGGATGGGTTGCTGCTAGTCTGGGGAGAAAGAGAATTAAAATTTAGCAAATGGGTTAGGCTTCATTTAAGTACAGTTATTTTTACGGGTTTACCAATTAAAGTTTAGCAGTTTCAGCGATCTTAATAGCCTAAAACTGTGGGCATTTTCCGTATACAAAAACCGTGGCTAGAGCTAGCAAGTTTAAATCAGATGGACCAAGAATGGTTTAAAGTTTTGTCGCGATTAGGTTTTTTTTAACTGGTTCTGCTGAATCGCTAATGAAGCTTAGTTCGGAGAATTTTCCTTGTAGTTAACTCGTTTTAACTTAATTCTCTATAATTTAAATGAGTTAAAAATTAACGTGATTTTATTGAACTTTAGAGTTTAAAGTTCGTTATTTAAATTGGCGTTTTGTACAACAAATAATCTGCACTGCTACTTCGCAACTATACGGTATAATTAGGTTTATGGGGATTGGATTCTTAGTTTCTGATTGGCCCCTTATAATAGCTTTAATTACTTGGTCGGAATTTTCAAAATCCCTTTTGAAAGTGAAGCCGACTAAATCTGTAGTCCCCTGGTGGTTCGGATATTCGACTTTTATAGTTAACGCTGTTAGGGTCTTGGACTTCGTAAGTCCACAGAGAAGTCCACGAGGCAAACTATAGTTTAGATTACATTTTAACCTCTAGTGACGTTCTAATACCTTAACTGAGGATTATGGCTTGTAAATACGGAAATGGGCGTGGTTTAAATAAATCCGCGATAATAGATGAAGCGTGGCCAAGGATTAGTCGGTTGGACTTAATCCCTCCTCCTCCCTTCTCGCGCTGGCCCGTACTGGATAGATCAAGCGAGTGTATATATACACCATCATCACGAATTTATTCATTCCTCGAATGAATATTTATCCTTCAAATGTATCGAGGTGAACTCAAAGGCGCTCCTTATACCTTGTTAGTTTCAAAGAATATTTTTCAAGGGGATAATTATATCGATTTATTTGCGTATGTAGTAAGCCTATAGTATCCCAGACGCCATTGCGTTGTCGACTTTACGGATGTAAATTTATAAACCTCTTCTCTTCGATGGATAAATACCAGGGTTCGTACGAAACCTGGATAAGTCAGGGATTTAAAAAATTTGTGGAATAAGTCGGGGATTTGAAGTTTCTTCCTAAAATGTCAGGGATTTTGTTTGGTATATCAAACCATGATTGCTTCGAACAATGCCAAATATGCGGGCCAGGTGTGTGATGAAGTGGGCTCTGGTAAACACCTTAAAATGGTCAGGGATATTGTCAAAATTTAGTCACATGGATAAGCTGGAAAAGTTAGGGATTTTCAATATAAAAATTTCGTCCGAACCCTGATTTTACGCCATACTCCTTTCGATGGCGTACCGGGGTCTGATGATTCAGATACTGTTGTATAAATTCCCCAGAGCGTACGTGCATCAGCTTGCTTGGTCCTGATGCCCAAAATTATTCCTTTTCTAAGATACAATATATATATATATTCCTTTTAAACTCTATATTTTCTATACTTGCACGATTCTCCAGGCGTATACTAGACCTATATATTTGTATTTAGAGTAAGTCTGTCTTAACATAAATATTTTAGGTGTTTGTCGAGACGAGCGAGGGCTTTTAGCATACATACAGGGAAGTCGGATTTAAATTTTTGAAGGTAGTCTTGGGAGATTAAAATATTTTAAAGTTTGATTATATAATATTTCCGTCGTTGGGATTGGGTTTTAATCTACGGGGTAAAAATAGGCCCCGAGTTTCTAGCCTAGATTTATTTAGCTCGGAGATATTTACTAAATTTTCCGCGAAACTAGGTCGCGCCAAACTGCAGAGAAACTGAAACTTGTTGTTTGCGTCTTATGGATGGGAAGATGCGGGAAAATAAAATAATTAAAATATCTCAACGTATTACATTTCAGAATTAACGCACCTGCGTATTTTAATAATAACTAGTTAGGGTACCGGAGTCATATTTTTATTTATAAATATTTTGACAAACGCCGGAAACCCTAAACCAAACTTTAACTCCCCCCCCCCCCGAGTTTCTATATATAGTCAGTTGTGTTGTATCCCTTAAAATTTCTTAAATATTTTAGAGTATTTATTTTATTTTTGCGTGCACATTTTTGAATTTATCGTTCCTAGATGCTATAAGCATCCGATAATTTGAAACCTTGAAAGTTTTAATCCCATGGGAATATTCTGGTAAAGCTCGGGTATATCCTAATCTGAATATTGAAATATTGGATATTAAATTTCGTAAATTTTGTCGATCCCATGCCGTATATAATTTCTCTGAAAGTTACTTTCGCGTAGAGTATATGTCCGCGTGGGGATACGTTTGATTAAACGGCGCTTAAGGTCGAGGTGACTGTATAATAATTTTTATCTCTCGAAAGGAAAGGCGAGCTTTACCTTTAATTTCGTTGCTATTGATCAAAGGCACGCGGCCCGAATTCTCTGCCTGATTTTCGCGCCAGCGGCTCTCCGTTGATTAGTTTTGGATATTTCTGGGTCTAGCCCTGCTTGTGACTAATAGCTTTGGGCGTTCTCTCTCCCGCCTAATGAGACGTATAGCGAACCAGAACCAGAACCACCTCCACCTCCGTCGCCTCCTTATATACCTTTTGCCTCGCGCCTAGCTTGTTGTTGAGGTTTCACTACTCGGGGGACATCCCTTAAGCCCCAAACAAGGTTGGTTGGTTGGGGTAAAAATAAAATTGGACTTCGTGCTGCACTCTGTCTCTGTAGTTCCCTCTTTTCCGCCAGTCTTATATTCTCCTTCTAAGCTTTGCTTTTAGCTGGCGTTTCTTTTATTTTTCCTAATTAGAACTATTCCTAACTCTTTCTGAGAGAGATCTATATCCTCGGACGCATTTTCTCGTTTTTCTCTTCCATTTTTGTTATTCTGGGTTATTGTTATTTCGCGAGAAATTAGGTAGGTCTCGGTAATGAAAGTATTCCGGTGTTTAGGTATAAATAAGATTTCTTAATTAACTGCGGGGATTTATAGTAATGCGTAAATTTCAAATTAATTCTTGAAGATTGAAAGTATCTATTGAACCATAAGTTTATAAAATATGTTCTATAATAAGTTTGTCACTGGTAACTTAGAAACTGGAGCTTGTCACGAAGTGATTGAAGTAGGTCGTAGATTCTTGTAAAGTGACGCCTGGTCAAGCGCTGTCAAAGGCTTAGTAATGCAGACTAAATAGGAAGATGGAAGTCCTGCAAAACTAACCGAGTGTTAGTACTGATCAATTCTCGCTTCCGTCGTTCTGCTAGAACTAGTTATCTCGAGCTGTAAGTCTCTCAGTAGCATTACGAACTTGTATAGGAAGTGTCATACTTATGGAAGGAACATACCTTATAAACTTATTATTGAACCTATAACCTTCCTTTAATTCTAAATACAAAGCTAGGTCCCTTCATGTCCCTCGTATGCTATAATTTCAAGGTCAGGACCCGAGTAAGGCGTACGTAATTCTTTACGTACGATAATTAGCCTTAAACGCTTATTAAATTTTAATCTTTAATAAAAATCCTCCCTTTTGTAGATGCCGCGCTCGCGCTCTTACCTCCTCCCGCCTTTTTATTATTTTTGGCGCTAAAAATGCGTGCCAAGGCCTATATATAGGGTGTATGCTAATGAGTGGCGTACCAAGAGGCTAATTAATGCTAGGCTTTGCGACTCTGTTATAAAGTCCAAGCTAACTTTATTCCCGAGGCTTCGTGACGATAGAGTCGCGGGGGAAATACGTTCTTAATAGGCTTCAGACAGACTTTAATCCTGGAAAAATCCCCGCCATACCTTTGTATAAGGTTTAAATTTAAGCCTTGGCTATATGGAGAGCTTTACATTTTACGAGATTAAGACTGGGGTTTTCATATTATTAAAGTAGATTTAGGAGTGAATAATTTTACTTCATTACTATTTAGTGAACATTAGAATCTTAGTTGTGGGGAAGATAAGATTATGGCGGTTTATCTTTTGACTCTAACCATTTTTCAAAGTATTATTGGTTTTAGGATAATTAGAAATACTTTTTCTTTTCGTTTTTACGTATTTGAAAGTTTAACAGGGTTCATACAAACCTTGAAAAATCAGGGAAATAAATAGTTGACAAAAACCTCGGGGAAATTTAGAATTTTTAATAAAATTCAGGGAAATCAGGGAAATATGCGTCAAACAGGGGCCGAGTAATTAAGCAAAATGTTCGTGAACATACCCTCCATCAGAAGTAAATGAACCGAAGTTACCGGAGTCCTATTGTTTATTCATTAAGCACAAGTTCCTCACAAACCCCCATATTTCAACCCCGACGATAGTCTCGCTCCTCTACTCTTTCGAGTCACAACAATTTTGAAAACGCCACCAAGCGGCCAATGTTCGAGTAACCGGATTTTCCGGGAATTAGTTAAAGTTTTTAAAAATGGCGACTTTTTCCCTCGGAAGATTCTTTTGGGGAGAGGTTCACACTCTTTGAAAAACTTTTCGAGTAGGATAAGAAGACTTTTAACATACTTTTGTCCAATGTCTGACTTTAGAATTTCAATAAATCTTTCCCGACTTGAAGTCACAATGGTCGATTAATATTTGAAAGGTATTTCAAAAGATCATCCCTAATGTTTGCATCCATTATCGAACGTAAGCCTAGGGCCTAGGCTCCTAAGATAGAAGCAGACGCCTATTTCTCAAAACAACGACTCTATTATTCATACTAACGATATTGCGCGGATTTGTAACTAAGCTGTAACTATGGTCTTTGGTGCCAGCGTTAAATTTCGAGACGATTCAGGTAGAGGTACAGCTACCTTGATTTTTACTACCCCCACGTTATGGAAAACGCATTATACAAATTTTGCCCTCTCCGGTAACTTCGGTTCATTTACTTCTGCCTCCATGCATAGGATTAACATTACACGCAACTTTGGAGGCTGATCACAACTCTGGTTATATTAGAGATACGGGGATGTCCTTTGATTATGTAATAGTCCTATAACTCCTTCGTTAACATTTGCTCCATAGGATACTCCATATATGGGAAAAACCTGGAAAACTCAGGGAATTTTGTTTTCCAAAAGTTGTTTGAACCATAATATAACACACGTATAGCTTGGCCTTCTTATCAACCACGGGACAAAATATGGTAACCCCTGGGCTATTTGACACCCCCTAGCTAACCTCTCTTTTTTATAAAAAAAAAATATAAAAATCAATCGATTGTTTAATCTGTCAGAGGCAAGAAAGACCCTATAGGTCGATCCAAGGGAAGGGGGAATAAAAAAACTTGCATAAAATTTGCTGGTTTTTGGAGGTACCTACGTCTCCCTTGAGGCTTTCAAAGGATCCAGTGAAAAACATCGACAGATTGAGCGATGGCTAAAATGGCTTATCCGTTCACCCTGACACCTTGAATACAAGCAAGTTAAATATACGCCTTTTCCCCCTCTTTCTCTGTATTCACCTTTCTAACGTGAACGGAAACGTCCTTACGCCCTGAAAAACGGTTCGCCGATATTCCCCATGAATTGATTCGTATAACACTCTAATATTAAAGCTACAATATTTGCCTATACCTTAACCAGTCAATGACTGACTTGTTAAAATATTCTTTCGATAATGGAATTGATTCACGTATTCAGATATGCATGCCCCTTACCTTAGAGTCTGGATATCCGAGGAATTGATTGTTTAGACAAGTTAGACGTGTAAGAACTTATGCTAATACCCTTAACGTTTTATCGGATTTTCGACCTTTTCTTTGAGATATGTTAGAAAAACATCCCGTAAGTTTAGGGTTTTTATATAATAAAAAACATTAAAAAAAAAAAAATTCCATTCTCCCCCCAAGGTATTAAAAAATGCGTAAAACTCGTATAGGCCTTAAGAAGCCAAACATTCCAGATTTGAATTTTCAAATAATGTTTTTACAATAACATTATATGGAATTTTGTAGAAAATATATAGGTATAAGCAAATTTTGGTTTAATTTCTAAACACGCACCATAAGTTTATAAGATATGTTTCATAAGTAAGGCACTTCGTAATGCTAGAGACCCACAGCTCGAGCTATAGTTCGAGAACGACAAGTACTACACTCGGTTAGTTTTGCAGGACTTCCATCTTCCTATTTAGTATGCATTACTAAACCTTTGTCACCGCCAAAAACAGGCGCGCATTACCCTGAATCTATGACCTACCTCCTTCACTTCAAAATTACAAGCTCCAGTTTCTAAGTTACCAATGACAAACTTATGGATGGAACATATCTTATGAACTTACGAACGGCACACTATACGCTACAAATGTAGAGTTTTAGACAATGATTAACGACCTTACAGCTCCCAAGTAAAAAAAAGCTGTTTGGAATTTATATATACAGCAGCGTTTCTGAGAGCGAAAATTAAGCAACTTAATTAATTTCAAAAGCGTAGAGATACGTGGAAGTTCCAGTTAGGCACGGTATTTAATCGCTCAAATTACGGAAGCTGACTTTATTTTATTTTTTTTTTGGCCGGGCCTGTTGACCCTTTTATTAGACCTTGTCCCTACTCTTGACATAATTATAATTGATCACCCTTAAGGGTGCTGCATGCGTGGCATTCTTTAAAATGTACGCCATTTATCTCGACGCGTAATTTGTCCATCATTTGATAATTCTATGTTCAGTATACGCAACCTGCAGTCTCGTTGCTCCAAACCCCCCCCCCCTTTAAATCAATTTAATCGCGTACCACCGTGACGTCATTGCAATCCACGCTACGCGTATGCTGGTGGTTAATATGAATTTACCAAGAGAGAAATAGGCAAATTCCGTGTTGTAATACGAAATCAAAATTCCATTATATAGGTCTACACGAATTCTTCTCGATATTAGTTCCGCCCCCCCCTCCTTTTAATGTTTATATGAAACTAGAGAGGTGGGCCACTTTTACCAAACTCTATTATACACTCACTTATTCAGAAACCTAAATTAAATTAAAAATTCCTATATAGTAAATAAATTTTTATTTAATTAATTTAAAACTCAAATTAAAAATAAAAATAAAAGAAAATGGCCCATGCATGCATGGTTTAGAATTTTTTTCTTTGACGCTTTTGTCCATTCCCCTTTCTCTGTTATGTTCTTTTTTATGGTGCCCATCCATCTATAAGACCATGGATAATGATCCTCTCTATAGCAAAAACCATTTACTAAACTACGTTTATTATAATCCGTCCATACTGCTAAGCCGAATAAAGCAAAGCGCTAGGCGGAAGGATTAAACTCAGTGATGACCCCAATACCCGTTCCCTAACATTAACTTCATTCGGACTTTGAACTCTCGAACTCGTGTTGGACATTCGACATATACGGGCGAACTTCTTTCTTCTTTTTATTCCAACTAAGGCTAGCGCGGTTTTCTCTGAAATGATCTTCAGGTTTTTCTCCTTTAGATGGTATCCCGGACCCTAATGAATCTTTCCGCATATTGTATTATACCATGAGATTTTTTTCCTTTTCACTCTTCATAGCTCTCTTTGGTTAATGACATTTCTAGACACCTATTATACTTAGGAGGGAACAAGCCAGGTAATTGCCTTTAAATTTGGGACGTCCACGTCGGCTATTCTCGTGTGGAATTTACGCTGCTATAACCGACACCGTATGCGCGTTGAATTAGGCTTTATGGATACTTTAATTAATGATTTCAACATGAGATGAAACTGTATGGCCATGTTGACATGATTGCGCAGTTAGGGTTTAACGTCTCAGGGCCGGGGAGATAACGGTTTTAATGAGACACACGTTTTGGTAAAGTAATATAATTCAACGAATAGCGTACTATAACACTTGTTGCTCTGGCTGCAAACATGCTGGTCTTCAAGCCCGCTTCTCCGCAAAGCCTAGGGGAGAAAGAACAGAACGGAACGGGCGAGATAACTTTCGCCTAATGGTTTCGTTCAATCGAAGAGTGGCTTCGTATATACTAAAAAGACCTCTCTCTCTCGCTCAGCCTCTTACGATCCCTCTAGCATACCCCACCCTCCATCCTCTTCCCTATAGCTGATGGGATGAAGTCCCAGAATCCCAGTTAAACCAT
>JAEQBA010002564.1:0-116199 GCA_019434445.1 Phalangium opilio
CAATAACATTCTTCAATAAATTTCAGAAAATAACTTCCATTTTTGGAAATTGTCTAACCCTAACCTAACCATACCTAACGTAATCTAACCTTACCATTAAGAGATCTCCCTCCCAAGTACTGACGGCGCTCGATGTGCTTAACTTCTTCGATCATCCAAATCACTTTATCCATTGCGCTACTGGAGCCCGGCACCTCAAGGAAAAACGCTATGATTTTATATGTGTAAACCCATCCCATTCAGTCGAAAGCTCTTCCATTTAAATATTCCCATTCAGTAGAAAATCGCTTTTTTGGGCTATAAATTGTTTTAAATTGGCTCCATTTTAGGAAATTTGAATTCGATCCAACGGATTCTATCCAATAGGATATTACCGTTTGTCCGGCGTGATCTGGAAACTCAATAAGGCTTCCGCCGCATTGATAGCATCCAGTCGGATATGGTTTCATTTTATGGTAGATATAGTATCAAGAACTAGAACTAAACGATTTTTTCGACTAATGCGTAGCAAAAACTAGAAAACTGTCAATTAAAAATTAAAGCAAAAAAAAAATCTATCAACGTCGACGAACTAAGCATTAAAATCAAGAAGAATAACTGAATCAGAAACTCTGGTTATCCAGCAGATAAACTTTTCGTCACGGGGGGAAAGAATCATATTATATTAATAAATCCACGGTACTATAGTCATCAACCGAATACACCCTCAAGTAACATTGGCTCGCTCGTTAACGTATCTGCCTTTAAACTCGTTGTTCTATGTATCGCGAGTTCGAATCCCCTTATCGAGAGTCCTTAACAAGCGAACCAAGGTTACTTTTGTAAAGGATATATTTTATCTCTTATAATAAACAGTTGCTTTTATAAAGCGAAAATCAAGGTTGGTTGACGTCAAAGATAATTCGAAATATATTTTTCTCTCTTATAACAGTTGCTTTTATAAAGCAAAGACAAGGTTGGTTACCGTCAAAGATAATTCGAAATATACGTATATAAAATATATTTTTCTCTCTTATAAGTAACAGTTGCTTTATAAAGTAAAGACAAGGGTAGTTGATGTCAAATATAATTCGATGTATGACGTCAAGGTTAGCCATGATAAAAATTTATTTTGCTCCTTATAACTACAGTTGTTGGTTATAGACTTCGTTCCATAAAATACTATCAAACTAGCTAGGACCCGAGGATTCGTTTGTACCTGAAGGTGAATAATATAGCGCCTATACCGTGTAAAAATATATTTTGCTTCGTTATAATTAACAGGTGTTTTTATAAAGCAAAAACAAGGTTGGTTGGCGTCAAAGATAATTCGAAATATACGTATGACGTCAAGGTTATAATATATTTTTCTCCGTTATAACTAACAGCTGTTTTTGTAAAACGGAAACAAGATTTTTTTATATCTATGATAGTTCAAAATGTACTTATTTTAACGTGATACGTCGACCGTTCTAGATATAGTATATAACGCCGCAATTCGTAGCGTACAATACTTGAGCCAATATCTCTCGACCATAAACTATCTAAATTCTCACGATGTCTTTGAACATGGTAAGATTTTTTAATTTTCCGCATTGTTAAAACTGCATGTCCAATTGTATCATTATTGTCTTTAGACGGCAAATCAAACGTGGGAAACTATCGAAATTAAATTTAATCAGAGTGAAAATATCGGTGTAAAATTAGTTAAATTAAACAATAAATTATATATAGATATCAGAAGATACGCTTTAAAAAAACCCCTTATATATGGAATATGTATTTCGATAGACGTGATAGAAGAAGTTAAAAAAAGTTTAAGCAAACCATGCGGTACCCTAAAGCAGACCCTATGTTTCCCGGGAATGCTGGAACTGGAAACTTTTAAAGATATGGGTTATTTACTAACAAAATATAGGGGGGAAATGCGCGAAAAAAAATTAAATTTAAAGTTTGATGAAGTACCAGAAGTTGTCAGTCTTATAGATAATGTTGTAAAGAAAATACCTGTAACTGAGTAAGAAATTTGAAAATGTACGCAATAAAGAATTTTTAAAACGTATTTTTAGAAAATTAATACTTTTTATTTTAGAACTTTATAGTGTATATTATTTTAGATATTTTAGTTTGTTTCCTAGGTATACGTCAAGAGTTTTATTTCAAGTCGCGCCTAAGATCAAATAGAAACCATGTCATCAGACGAAGAAGAGCCTTTGGATCTTTCCTATTTTAATCCTAAAAGGTTTTACGAATTATCAAAAGTTAACCAAACTGTCTCTCGAAAGTTCAACTGTTTAGCCTCTGAATATAAAATTATTTTTAAAGACCTTCATATGATCAAATTGACAGAAGTATATGAACAATTGATAAAAATCTTTCAATCCATTATAGATACAATTTTAGAATCTTCTCAAGGTTACAATAGCGTTAGATTTTGTGTTAGGTCTGACTTACTGGAAAATGCTATAAATTTAAATTTTATGGCCCTAAATGAGTTAACGGCTGAAAGACTAATGACTGCCATTAGTCAAGTAAGTCAAAGCCGGCGAAATTTTTTTCTCGAGGGTGATGTCAGACTCGACGCTATATTTCTAAACGTTAATGTACCAATATCAGGTCGTCGATCTGTTAAAAATAGATCGATGATAGCTCTCGACAAATATATTCAGAAAGGAAGGACATTTTTACCCATAATAAACGATGATGAACTATGCGTATCAAGAGCAATCGTTTGCGGGATGATGGTTGCTGATTTAACATATTTAAAGAAACAAAAGCTTAGTACTTTGACTTTTGATTTTAATCGTTATAGACGTATACAACTAGGTCATAGACCTTTGCAAAAAGAAGAAGCGTTAAAGCTTCATGCCAAGGCCAATGTGCCTATTGGTCCCGTTAGTTTAGACAAAATTTCAATGTTTCAAAAAGTATTGCAACCCGAGTACCAAATAGTTATTTTCAGTGCTAATGATAATTTCAAAAAGGTTTATCAAGGTGAAATGTTTTCGGAGAAAATTTTTTTTTATTACAAATAGATCAACACATGCACGTCATTAAAAGTTTAGCCAGTATGTTTGGGGCCACGTCGTATTGCAATACGTGTTTAACAACGTTTACTAAATCAAAGAATGCAAAAAAACACAAATGTTTTAATCAAAAAACCAAATGTTGGCGTTGTTACTCTGAAACCTTTCACGAAGACCCTCAGATTGAAATATCTCGCTGTCAAAACTGTAATAGATACTTTAAAGGGCCTGAATGTTTCCAATTGCACATAGAAAATGGCACTTGTTTAAAAATTAAACGGTGCTTAAAATGTTGCAAAGAAATTCACGATGACAAACATAAATGTCTTACAACTTGTTCCAGATGTAAAATTGAGCACCCTCCTAAATGTGTTACGTTCAACCCTTGATGATACTTTTAAAGAAACTAGATTTTGTTATTTTGACTGTGAAACTATTGATATGAACTCTAAACATACCCCAGTTCTATTAGTTTCGGCCATGCAAATTAATGATACCGAATACGATTATCAAATTTTAGAGGTTTTGATTGTGTTGATAAGTTTATGAAATATCTGACCCAAACAGAAGATGAGACATCTTATCCAAGGAACAATAAACGAATAAAAATAAGTAAACCTAAATTTGAAAATTTGACTATAGTGGCTCACAATTTTAAAGGTTTTGATTCGTATTTTAAATTCAATTGGTTAATTAATAACCATGTAAAACCAGACGTCATATTCGACGGTTCTAAAATTCTAGCTCTCTTTATTAAAAGTCAAAATTTTAGATTTATTTGTAGTTATTCCTTCGTGGCGCTTCCTCTGAGAGCCTTTACAGAAACTTTTCAATTGGGTAGTTACAAAAAACAGTTTTTTCCTTATATTTTCTTAAAAGAGGACACTTTAAACTATGAAGGTCCGTTACCTGAAAAAGACCGTATTTCAACCTGAATTTATGAATGAAAAGGACCGACAAGCCTTTGATTTATGGTACAGTAAAAAAGGTAAAAAATCCACGTACAAAATAATGACCGAATTAGAGGAATACGCTGTACAAGATGTGGTAGTTTTACAAAAAGGAATTACAAAATTTAGAGAACTTTACAAAAAAGCATCGGGTCTAGATACTCTTAATTGCGGAGCTATTACTATATCGGGGGCCTGTACTTACGTGTTTTTACACAAATATTTAGAAAAAAATACATTGGGTGTAGTACCTAGTCCAGGTTACCGTGCATCATACAACCAAAGAAGTAAAGCTATCAAGTGGTTGGCCTGGGTTAGTAAAGAAATGAAGGTAGAAATACAGACAGCCCTATCTCCTGAAGGAGAAAAAAGAATTGGACCTTATTTAGTGGATGGTTACTCAAAGGATCCTGAAATTATCCTAGAGTTCAATGGTTGCGTGCATCACGGTTGTCCGAAATGTTTAAAAGGCAGTGAATGGAACCATTTAGTAAATGGTACTAATAAAAACTGTTACGAAAAGGGTCTGGATAGAATAGAATTTATAAAAAAGTTACAACCCAATGCAAAGTATATAACGATGTGGGAATGCGAGTTTGAAAATTTGTTAAAGACAAATATCGCTTGTAGTACCTTTTGCGAAACTGTAGAGGTGCCTCCACCAATATTAGCCAGGTCGGCTTTGTACGGTGGAAGGACAGAAGTCTTCAAATTATATCATAAACCGGACGAAGCAAAAAACGAAAAAATTTATTATTACGACCTCCTGTCACTCTATCCCGCTGTCAATAAATGCGGAATCTACCCAAAAGGACATCCCAAAATTTTAAATAGTAACTTTAACTATGAAAAAAATGCCTATTTTGGTATAATATCGTGTGAACTCTTGCCCCCGACTGATCTATATATCCCAGTTTTACCATACAGGTTTAATGGAAAATTGTTTTTCCCCTGTGTAAGTCATGTGCCCTTGAATCAAATAATGAAGCGTGTCAACAATCTGACAAGGAACGAATTATTTCGGGTATTTGGCCCTCGCCTGAAATTTACAAAGCCGTAGAAATGGGTCATAAAATTATAAAAATATACGAAGTACATCATTTCGACGAGACATTTCAGTATGAAAAACATGTTAACGATGGACTATTTGGCGGTTATGTTAACTTTTTTTGAAGATAAAACAAGCTAATTCCGGCTATCCGTCTTCCGTTAAAACTGCCGAGCAAAAACAAAAATATATTGAATCGATTTATGAATCTGAAGGTATTAGCATGAAGATGGATGAAGTAGTCCATAACCCCTCGCTGAGAGCTATTTCAAAGATTTGTCTCAACAGTCTTTGGGGTCGTTTTGGTATGAATACAAACAAAACCAAAACACTAATTGTTAACGAGTGTACAGAACTTGTACGTATCTTATCTGATGACACAAAGGAATTGGTAGATTTAAGACCAATTAATGAAGAAATGTGCTTATTATCGTACAAAAACAAAGATGAAATTGCACCAACATATTTCAAAGGAAATCCGTATGTGGCTTGTTTCGTTTCGTGTTACGGAAGATTAACCTTATTCGAGACCTTGCATAAATTGGGTAAAAGAGCCTTATACACAAATACGGATAGCGTTTTATTTGTGGCGGGGGAAACCCCCCACGGGTAACAATTTAGGATGTTGGGTTAACGAACTAGGGGACGCTACAATTACAGAGTTTGTTTCAAATGGGCCCAAGAGTTACGGTTACAGAACAACGGACGGTCAATCTGTCGTTAAGGTTAAAGGAATTTGCCTTAATCGTGTTAACGAGAAAATTATAAACTTTGAAGCTATAGTGGACTCTATAAAAAATAAATCCAAACGTCTAAAAGTGGACGTTCCTTTCAACGTAATTCGAAATAAAACGTCGGCCACTCTTTTAAGTCGAAAACTAGAAAAAGCTTTGGATTTACGTTTAACAAACGTGTAATTAAAGGTTGGGACACTTTGCCTTTTGGTTTTAAAGCGGACCCATGAAAAGTACTTTAGAACTTAGTGTATATAAAAAACTTGAATATTTTAGAACTTTATAGTGTATATTATTTTAGATATTTTAGTTTGTTTCTTAGGTAGACGTCAAGAGTTTTATTTCGAGTAGTTTCGTAAAAGGGTATACTATAAACTTGACTTTTAGCCATCAAGTTTGACTTACCAAAACAAACCACTAAAGTGACCAGTAAGAAAAACGCAATGGTAAACACGACACGAAAAACCTTTGTTTCAAATGCGACAAACTTGTTACGAATGTCGCGCCAGAAATTTTAGGAATTTAAACTGTTTTTAGTGATTTTATCTTGTGTAAATTAAAAATCAAAAAATCATAAAAATTAATAATGTATAGTCTAAAATTAACAAAATAGATCAATGTAAAAAAGACTATAGGCAAATAAGATAACAGCTTAAAAAACCTCTACTGCTCTAAGATAAAAAACGGACACGTGACCTATGGGTCTCGCGTCTCTTGCTAGTGGACTTTTTTAGAATCACTCTCGAAATTACCTCCAACGCGAGAAGTTCATTTAACTTTAACCTTGCTAAAATAAACTATTTCCTGCAAATAAAGTCTCAAAGTTTATTCATTTACAAAATTACCAGCAAACGTATATTAAGACTAGTTAATTTTTCAGTCGGTTACTTAGTTCTTCTAGATAATATTAGTTCTCCCAATAACCTAAACACCAACAAAGAGCTATTCGCAACAACTTTACCTGATGAGAGAAAATCATCTTTGTGTAAAAAAAATAAAAAATAATAAAACAAAAATGTTGGTTAGTTTTTCACATATAATAACTGTACATATAACACCGTTGGAAGATCGATATAACAGCGAACTATATAATAACACGAGGTTTAAATAGCGTATTAAAGAAACTGAAAAACTTTTAAAACCAATTTTCGATAGTTTCCTAAAGTGCACGAAATAAAGAAATTTTGATTTAATTGTGTCTTAGAATTTAATAATTAAATATTACTTTAGGAAATTTTAAACAAATTATATAATATGAAAATGAAAGCCAAAAATGAGAAATTGTGCGAAAAACACCCGTCATGGAGAAATTTACCTATAGCGTGGGTCAGACCACGAATTCGTGAAGGAGCACGTGACCCGATTGAGGAAATACCCTTCGTATTGGAAGAGCAACAACGGCAACATCTTGGATGGCTAAGATTACAGCATCAAAGTCAGGGGTTGCCCTTACCACCTGAAGCGGCCTCTACATCCACAACGGACACGACTCCTAACTCTAAACTGTAGTCGAACCTCAAACCCCTAACCCTAACTCTTAGTCGTTTTTTATTTTAAATTCAAACATCAGAACAAAACATATTATTCTTCTTTAGCACCATACGAAAAAATTATAAAAAGATTTGATCGGTTAAAAAAAAATAGATTCATAATACAACATTTCACCACAATGTTTAATGGTAACATTTATTTTCTGTTTTGACAAGAGATTATCATTAAGAGTTTTGTTTTTTTCACAGTCTTGTATTATTTTTTCCTTTAATGTTTTGTGTCAAAAATGTCAATTTTGTGCTAAACGTTTTAAATTATTAAGTATAGTTTTAATTAATTAGAAAATAAATTACCTTTATCTTCTATTAGGTTATTTGATAGGTCCAAAGTATGAAAATATACATTTGGATTACTTTTCAAAACTAACGCATGTTTATGAGCAAAATCCCTATTTTAAAATACAAATCTTTACATTTACACGTCATTATAAGAATAACTTGCACGAATATACACCATTTAACTCCTTTATTATTTAAATAGAGTTCTTCATTGGAGACAGTTTTTTCATAACAGCCAAAATCTGTTCCATAGCTTCTTGGGCTAATTTCATATTAGAAGCTCGGAATTTTGTAAACCAGGCATTGTGAGATAATGACGAAATTATTGGAATCAAAATCCTATTTAAAATTAAACAAGGTGGTTTTTTTCTCAATGAGTAAGGAAAAATGATTCAAGTTATTCTAACCTAACCTCTTAGTGATCAAAATCTAACAGTGACAGTTCTTTGCTATCATGTGACAAGTAGATGGTGTCAACATCCCACGCAACTTCTTCACGATAATCGCACATACAATCGTATGGCGTTGAAAAACCTCCACAAACCAGGTCTTTTGATTCTAAACTTTGATTGTATTGCAACATGGTTTGAAGTCGGCTGGGAGGTTCCATTTCAAATTTTCTTATTATATGACTGTTTAACGTACAACTAACTATTTTAACATAGACTGCTAAAATAACCAGTCGTAATTTACTCTAAAGGGGGAAAAACAAAATAGGTTCTAGTACCTTGGTTGGAACTTTGGTAGTAAATATAAACATATGACAGGAGGAAAATGCCTGAAAAAACTAGTTATTGCAAAAGGTATGACAAACTAACAGGTGTTGGTAAAAAAAAATTAAAGTCGAGTCCTTTCAGATTTCGATGCCAATTTAGCTGAAAAAAAAACAAATCCCTTAAACATTTATACCTTGGAAGAGATTTTGCGACTATTAAACCATTGTAAGTGCTACATCATTACCAAAATAGTCCAGTTTAGTATAGGTAATTGCTTTCAAACCATTACTAACCTATCGGTGATTGAATTTGAATCAGTGATAACTTTGTTATAACTTGGAGGTAGGTTAGGTTTAGACACGTTAGGACGGGTACTTTGGTTTGGTGTTGACCTTATACGGGGTAACCTCTGCCTTGAATCAGTGATAACATTGTTATAACTTGGAGGTAGGTTATCACGAGTCCTAGCGTTTGGTGTTGACCCGTAAACGGGGTAGCCTCTGCCTCTACCGTTGGCTTTAGTACGATACTAATAGAAAAATTAGATGTGAATTGCTTTGAATACGAATGATTTGAAAGGAGAGTATTTACGCTTACTTTTCTGTGATTGTATTTTGAAACTAAGTACTGGTATTTGATTCCTTTTGGGTTGTCAAATCTTTGTTCCTTTTGTAAGCATAACTCTACACGCGTATCAGTCCTTTCCAGTAAGGCATTACCGATCCAAACCTCTACTTTATCCGCTACGCTATGAACTTGCCACATTTTCATTTAAAAATGATAAAACTTTACCGCCACCCCTTAGTATACGTTACTTATGTGTACCTTTTAATTTCCATTAAAACAATAACAAAATCAAAATAAACTCCTTGAAAAAAGTTTGAAATTCTGAGTCAAACTAAAAATTACAATGGATTGCGCAACTTCCAGCAGAGACCTATCATTAACCCTTGGCAATGTACGTTTAAAGCTATCCATTCTCGTCTCTTATCAATGACGTCACAGATACAGTTGTAGAAGAGACTGACAGGTGTTTTCCCGCCAATGACGTCACAGATACAGTTGTAGAAGAGACATGACTGCCAGATTCCCGCGCAGTGCTTTCCCGCGAGGGGGTGCGGCTTTCGAGTTTTGCCGCGAGGGGGCGAAGCCGCCAGGGGGCGCGCGGGTTTCCCCTTGAGGGGGCGCGCTGCCGCCAGGGGGCGCTGTTTCCCAAGTGGGCGTGGCATAATGACGTCATAGGTCATTGACACAGTGACTTTGACATTCTACACCTACACTCTACACCTACATTCTACACCTACATTCTACACCTACGGAGGTACGAAGTGTGGGTCTATACTACTAGGATACGTTACATAGAGACCTAGGTTTGAGCGTGCTGACAACCGATTTTGCAACAGAGTATATACAGAAGAAGCTGTCGTCCGAGATAGGGAGTTGCCTATCCTGTAGAGTGAAACAAATTTCTTTACGCGCAATCTTTATCCATGGTTTAAGTATGTTTCAAATCGGGGTTTATACAAACATAAGTACTGCGAGATTCCCTGATGTTCATGTTTTACAATACAAGGTCGGTAAGAAATTGTGTGGGGTGTTCTTTTGGCCCATTTGGAATCTAATATATTCCGTGACATAATACCTTTAAAACCTTTCGGAAACAAACTGTATAATACCTCAACCTTCGGTCTGAGACTCTTATGATAAAAAAGTGTTTATCGGCATTCCTCGAGGCATAATATTTACCAGAACAAAGATATGTTTCGTAAACAATTTAAAATTTTGAATTTCCCTAGATTATCAAGGTACTTTATTTCTGCTTGGTTACAAAACCGGTTTTTACAATCAAATGAATAACAGTGTAGAAAATATCCTGACAATGTTATATTTCGCCGCTTCTAAGTGTCCATTACTAAATTATTATAGATTGCAAAGTTGTTCGATTATATATGTAAGGCTTTACTTAAAGTAGAATGTTTAGGATTAACTAAACATTTACGCCAACGTATTTTGGCTATATTTTAACATCAGCATAGTTTCAAACATATTATCATCCAATCGATTACGCCTTGGGGTTTGAATTTGGCCTCCAGAACTAAAGGCCCGTTCTACTGCGGCTGAAGAGGGTAATATTGTGTTGTACTTTAGAAACATTTCCTTCACCAGCGGATATTGATTTAACATGGGGGGTCTCTGCGTCTATTCTCCAAATTATATAAAAAGGACTTGGTTTGCCCAAGCCTAAAAAACAAAACGATAAGTTTTTTCCAGTTGACTGAAGCGCAGATATTTTATTTTTCTATATAATTTTAAAGACAATCTGTATTTTACTACTCTTTAGAATTTAATTCAATCTCCAGATTTTACTGGTAATGAATTTCTTTCCTATAAATTAATTGAAATAAAAAATTACTTATCTCAGATTTTTCATGATAAAATTTTACGAAAATGGAATTGTTGCTGAAAAATCTGAGAAAAGTAATTTTTATTTCTACTAATTTATACTTCTACTAATTCTTATAAGATACGGCTCACAATTCGTTTTAGAACCCGAGCTTTATAGTCAACTTCAAAACCAACTTCCTGCCACGATTTTTAAACTATCAAAGCCGTATCTTTTACAGTCCATTTTACGATTGCAATTACCCATGACATTGCGTTCACTGCCCTTGTACGTTTACAGTGATTGGCACCGTGGACAGTTATTTTAATTAAAATACCTAGGCCACAGGTCCAGTTTTAAAAAAATCCTTATTTCCAACACTGATCCATATCCTTCAAGCTTTTACAATGACCCATTGCATAGACTCACTCAATAGTCTGCATAAGCATGGATTTATAATAGAAGCTTAAGCTTCCTTGATATTTCACTCACCTTAAAACGCGCACAACATTTATTCCTCGTCTGAAGCAAGCGCGTTTGCGACGTAGAAATTGAGGCAAATTCAGAGGGGGTTGAAGTTTTTCACGTGATCGAGTAGTAATTTTTAAAAGCGCGCGCGAAATTATTTTTAGAAAAGCGCACGCGCCGAAAGAAAATTTTGCCTCAATTTCTACGTCATCAGGCCCCTCAGTCCCCACCCGCGCGAATTTTTATAACATAAATGTGTTTAAAATCAAAATGCCTACCTGAAGGCTACAGTAAAATATCCATGAAGCGTAAGCTTCTATTATAAATCCATGGCCTAAGTAAGGCAACTTAAGCCTTCAGGTTAACGGTAATAGGTAGTATAGGGCGCTGTCGGTTAGCTGTGGCATAGGGGCTAGCCACCACCCCTCTATGCATTGTAAAGGCGTTAGATAAGTGGCAATAAGTCGCAAGATGACTTGGTCCAATTAGCTAGCTATTAACTAACATCTAAAATATAAATTAAAAAGGTATCTTAAGTATAGAATTTCAACCGAGACACATAATTAAACGAAAATTAGACCCGACAGAGAAATTTTTAATAAATATTGTGTTAAATTTGTTGAAAAATATCAAGTTAAAGTTTCAAGGCGGTGAAATGGCAAATTAGCGTCGTCCACTTTAGAGTAATGAACAATTAGCGTCGTCTGCTGTAGAATAATCTTTTGAGGTACTTACATTTTTAATTAAATTAACATACTTAGACTTAATTAATTTTCATGAAACTTGAAAAAGGCACACCTTGAATAGTTACTTATTAATTTGAAAGTATTCCGAAACGTAACTTCGCTTTAGTTTTTAAATGATTCGATGTGCAGGAGCACTAAAAACCCCATGTTATTCCTATGGGAAAATCGGCGAAAATCTGTGAATTTTCATTTAACATTACGGGAGGGTGTAGGATCTTATCTAGAAGGGCCTACCGGCCCTCTAGAATAGAAGCAATTCTGGAGTTTAATTTTTGCCTGGGTCTAGGCAGTCGTTCAACGACGGAACCCCCTTTGCGTGGGAGGAGCCATCGTTGACCACTCTTAGTTTTGTTGTTTTGACTTCTGGTCTTATTACCGCTTGATGGGGTAAATAATAAGTGCCTGGTTTTTCGATACTTGGAAATGGGACCTTTTCTATTTAACCTAATTTCAATTGCTCGTCTATAACTTTTTTATAGTCTGAAAACAATATGGGATCATTCATGAATCTTTTATTTAAAGCTATAGCCCTTTTTGTAGCTATCTCCTTGTTGTTGGGTAAGACCCCCTTTGCCGAAAATTGCGAACACTTTTGCTCCGATTTGCCAACTGCGAGCGTGGTGATAGACAGACACACAGCAAGAGGGGGAGTTGAAGCTAGCGGGTTTGGCAAGGCATTTTGAGTGTTCTCGCTTATTTATTTGTAATATTTTCCTTCTAATATCCGGTTCACTCTATTTCAACCAATAAGAGGTCAGAGAAAGATGCGCGCGCACACCGGAAGCTTAGAGGTAAACTAGCGAGAACACTCCAGCCAGGCCTTCTACTCCCCCTCTTTCTACCCTCTTTGCACACACCCCGACTCGTCCAGTGTTATACCTCTTCGTGACGTCATCGTCACTCGGAGAGGTAAAAACCTGTGTTACGGGAAAATTCAAGTGATTTTATGAATTGCTCTAATTCCAAGACATTGAACTCTCCGAGAATTATTTTCCAATGATTGAAAAATCAAAAAAGTATGAATCCCCTTAAATATTTAGTATAAGGTAGACCGAAGGATTTACTCCCATTTAACCCAAACCGTTTCTCCCAATTCCCATATTTCCCAATCCCATTTGACCCAACACTATGTCTTTTCCCCCAATTTCTTTTGTCCCAATTCAGCATAAAACATATGTTAATAAGTTCAAAGAGAATTTTTTGTTTTATTAACAATGATATGTTTTACATATTCAGTAGGAGAATGTTTAGGAAAAGGTGGCAGCTAACTATTAGGAGAATATTTTGGAAAAGGTGGCAGCTAATTAATAGGAGAATATTTAGAAAAAGGTGGCAGCTAATTAATAGGAGAATATTTAGAAAAAGGTGGCAACTAATTAATAGGAGAATATTTTGGAAAAGGTGCCAACTAATTAATAGGAGAATATTTTGGAAAAGGTGGCAACGAATTAAAGGAACCATTGTTTTGGAAAAGGTGGCAACGAATTAAAGGAACCATTGTTTTGGAAAAGGTGGCAGCTAATTAGTAGGAGAATTTATTTATTTATTTATTTATCGGAGGGATAGGGCTGCTAATCCAAATTGACTTACGTGCAACCCCCCAAAAGCATTAAGGTACATCAAATGAACCGAAAAATATTAAATTCAGGCGTTGTTGAATGTTTTGGAAAAGGTGGCAGCTAATTAATAGGAGAATATTTAGGAAAAGGCGGCAACTAATTAATAGGTGAATATTTTGGAAAAGGTGGCAACTAATTAATAGGAGAATATTTTGGAAAAGGTGGCAACTAATTAATAGGAGAATATTTTGGAAAAGGTGGCAACTAATTAATAGGAGAATACTTTGGAAAAGGTGGCAACTAATTAATAGGAGAATACTTTGGAAAAGGTGGCAACTAATTAATAGGAGAATATTTTGGAAAAGATGGCAACTAATTAATAGGAGAATATTTTGGAAAAGGTGGCAACTAATTAATAGGAGAATATTTTGGAAAAGGTGGCAACTAATTAATAGGAGAATATTTTGGAAAAGGTGGCAACTAATTAATAGGAGAATATTTTGGAAAAGGTGGCAACTAATTAATAGGAGAATATTTTGGAAAAGGTGGCAACTAATTAATAGGAGAATATTTTGGAAAAGGTGGCAACTAATTAATAGGAGAATATTTTGGAAAAGGTGGCAACTAATTAATAGGAGAATATTTTGGAAAAGGTGGCAACTAACTAATAGGAGAATATTTTGGAAAAGGTGGCAACTAATTAATAGGAGAATATTTTGGAAAAGGTGGCAACTATTGATTAGGAGAATATTTTGGAAAAGGTGGCAACTAATTAATAGGAGAATATTTTGGAAAAGGTGGCGAAGAATTATTGGAACCATTGTTTTGGAAAAGGTGGCAGCTAACTATTAGGAGAATATTTTGGAAAAGGTAGCAGCTAATTAGTAGGAGAATGTTTTGGAAAAGGTGGCAACTAATTAATAGGAGAATATTTTGGAAAAGGTGGCAACTAATTAATAGGAGAATATTTTGGAAAAGGTGGCAACTAATTAATAGGAGAATATTTTGGAAAAGGTGGCGAAGAATTATTGGAACCATTGTTTTGGAAAAGGTGGCAGCTAACTATTAGGAGAATATTTTGGAAAAGGTAGCAGCTAATTAGTAGGAGAATGTTTTGGAAAAGGTGGCAGCTAATTAATAGGATAATAACCTAACCTAACCTAACGTTTTGAAAGCAACCATTTGCAGCATAAAATATTAGACGAAACCATTCGATTGGGAGAAATGAGAATTGAATAGTTTGGGATAAAAATTCCGATTGGGAAATATGAGATTGGGAGAACTGGGAATCGGAAAGTTTGGGATAAAAATGTATTTTGGGAAACACAGAATTGGGAGAAATGGGACCATACCGACCGAAGAATTATAAATTAATTTTGATTTTTAAAATCTTTGGGATTTTTTTAGGATGTTTCACTATGCAGGTAGAATTAGTAGATGATTTCTCTCTTCACCCTTCACGCTCTAAGCTCATATCGAGAAACCTTTAACTTAAAAACACACCATATGTGGTAAAAAGTGCTAAGTAAAGCCCTAAGGTGTTTATCAGCACCATTCAAACAGTTTTATTTTAAACAACAATGCGATTCGAAATTCGTTCGGTTAAAAACGGTTGTGTTTACACGTGGTTTCAAATCGTTTCCAATGCGTTGGCAACGGTTCGTGCAAGCTCGTGTAAACGCGGCTTGTATTTCCCTTTAAAAGCATTTCAATAAGGGTCAATTAACACCGTGCCGTTTTCCTAAGCACCCACTGATAGAACACCTTCCAACTAAAACAAAAAATACCCTTCAGATTAAAGTACACCTGGAAGAGTTAATAAAACCTAAAGGTGTTTCTACGTACCAGTGAATCGCCATTTCCTTTAAAAAGGACCTTAAAAGAGTCAACTAGCACCATTTTTACGGAGAAAACAACATCTCAGTTAAAAACACTCTAAAAAGAGTAAATAAGCACCTCAAGGTATTTCCAAACACCCATGAAACACTTTTTTTCTAACAGTGTTCTTTCACGAACCTTTAAGGATCTTTCAAGAACCCGTATTTTTTCATGAACCCTCAAGGATCTATCGAGAACCCAAATATTCTTTCAAGAACGTTCTAGGATCTTTCAAGAACACGAATGTTCTTTGAAGAACCTTCAAGGATCAATTAAAACCCCACACGTTATTACAAGAACCATTGTAATTAGATACGATCTGATAAGAACCTTCCTGCTCTACTGTGAACCTTCATCCACGTCTGGGAACCTTTAGCGTTCCAACATGGACGTAAGAGTTCTATTGAAAACCCTCGAAGTACCCTTTTTTGCAGTGTACAGGAAGTCTCAATCTCTCGCCACTACTTCGGGGAAGCCGCTAACCCTGACCGGAGAACTTGGAACTTCATTGTTTCTCAGACGCCAGCCCAAACGCTTACGCCACTGATGCGTATTTCCGGTTCCCAACTAAACACGGAAGCTACGCCACTACTCTAATCACTTCGAAATCCCGAGCGTCGCCCTTAAAGAAACTGACACTCCCACGTCTCGAGTTGAAGGGAGCCCTCCTTGCTGCCCAACTTGTCCAGCACCTAACGAAGCACCTCAAAACAAAGCCAAAGAGGATCTTTATGTTGAGTTTTTCTAAAATCGCCCTTGGATGGATTAAGGGTACTAATACCCTAGTATTTTTACTACTATCCTAAAAAAACATCCTCCACTCTTAAAGGTGCTATTCGACACTCTGAAAAGTATTATGCGGCACTGTCAAAGGTGTTAAGCGACACTCCTAACGTAGGGAGTAGAAGCCAAAAATTGCTGTCTGCGAACATGTTTGCTCCGATTTGCTAACTGCGAACGCGGTGACAGACACAAACACACACCCACCCAGATCTTACGTTCAGTGTAATGCCTCTCCGTGACGTCATCGACACTCGGTGAGGTAAAATGCCGCAATTGCGTGAACAGTTGGTGGAACCCTGCCATTGAGAGACTAGGCGTTTCTCGTAACCCTAACCGATCGGCGCGTACATTTTAACCCTAACCATATTACTGGAGTAGATACTAATATTGCTTTCTGTAAACTGCAAATGCGGTCCAGATATTGCGAATACCTTTGCTCCGATTTGCTAACTGCAAACGCGGTGACAGACACACAGATAGTGCAGTGTAATAGCTTTCTTTGTGCTCTCATGCTGGTGTCGAGCGTTTTGTGCATGTGTAGATCATGGATGATTAATGGGGATAAAGGATAATGGGGGTGGCCAGGGTTATAAGCTGAATTAAACACCTAATATCCCTGGTAAGGTGAACTCCTACCAGCTTGGGCTGTTAGTCTCCAACAACAGGCGGATGGCGTGGGTTCCGTGTAAAATTCTTGCCAGGAGCTGGATTTCGTTTTCCAACATCGTGCTCGCGCCTACTCCGTCGCCTCTGAGTTTTTAGCAAGAAGCTATTTTAGATCTTAATACAAATTTCCTGATTTGAAGTTCTTTACCCTACCTTTTAAGCCACATCGTAGTATACGATAGGCTCTTAGTTTGACCCGAGCCGTAGTAGGCCTAGTTGTTGTGGCCGGAGTTTTCGTTTTAGTACCTCAACCCACCCATAGGTGGAACTGAGCTCGGTTAGAGATTTTATTTTAGTTAAAATTTTTCTTAGTTGCAGCCGGGAATCGAACCGGAGTCACCCGCGTAACAGTAATACACTCTACCACTGTACCATAAAAGGCTTGACAGAAATAGCGAGTTTACTTCTTTTAATTTATATCTAAGGGGTCGGAAATGAGGGAGGACCCTATTTATGGGGTCGGATACTTCTGAAGTTTTTGTCATTCGGTCTTAATATTTATTTTCATTTTAGGTGTTAACTTTATATACATATAACGATGTTTCTACTATTAAGGCCTTCTTTTTTATGATGTATCGCCTTATTTCTATTTTATTTGATATTTCGAATTCCGGATGACATATTTCTGGTGTCAGATTAGATGATTTTGAGAGAGTGTCTTCAGAGTATAGAAAATACCCCGACACTGTAAGATATCAAATTATTTGGAATATTGAGATGAATTTGGACCAAAACAACGGACTGAATAAGTTATATGCGTAACAAAACAAACTCATTTCTCGCGTATAAAAACTCGCTCGCTGCTCGCTTCACTAAATAAAGTTCTTTCGAAATTGCTCTTTATGGCGTTATAATTGAACTATTTTGGGAAAAGTTCCCAGGAATGGTTTAAATCACGCAATTGCGTTGAATAAATAGAGTTAACTTCTTTCTAAATAAATCTCGTCCAACCAAAACAGCTTAATGCTAGATTTTTGTTCTTAATTGCAAGGCATTAGAGCGGACAAAGAAACGTTTTTGCGTCACGCGAAACTATGAAATTTTTAAATATAGAAACATAAATCGAATACTTCTCTTTTTCTGACGCACAGTTTTCGCCATTGCGCGCTGGATTATAGCACGAATGAACGGTGAAGCTCATTCGTGGTCTGTCTTCTATCCATATATTTTGTGTTTAATTCCCGTACGAAGCGTCGTTTAGCATAAGAAGCGTAAGGAAAAAGCGAAACATTTTAGGTGTTTAGTTTTGTATATTGTAATTAAACAGTTGCCACAGCTTCACTTCTTTTTATCAAGAGGACAAATTATAAGGTAATTCAAGAATTGATTAAGAATAAGCACGGTTGAATGATGCGCAAAAAAGAACTAAACTATGTAAGTGATTTTATGATAAACGTTATCAATAGTCTATTGTAACCTTTTTGAAGTGTGTTATAATCCCAATCAAGTCTTGAGATGATTCACGTGTAACAATTACGTCTTGAGACAATTCCCGTGTCCCAATTAAGTCTTTGGACGATTCACGTGTCCCAATTAAGTCTTCAGACGATTCACTTGCCCCAATTAAGTCTTGAGATGATCAGCGAGAAATGTTCCATATAAATGCATAAATTTCTAGCCCATCAATAGATGGCGCTAAAAAGTAGTGAGAGAGAGCTCTAGTTTCATTAGGATGAGAGAACTCGAGGTTTGCCATTTCATAAATTATTTACGCGTGTCTTTCACTCATACGAGACACTTGTCTGCAGTGGTGTGTTTTTATTTAAGAAATATAAAGTATAGAATAGAAGGAAAAGAAATATTTTTGTCGTGATGCAAAATTAAGTTAAATTTGAACAATTCGTGTCCGGTGGGGTATAAAATTTTGGGAAAGTTGGATATACGTATAGGGTGATAGATGATACAAGAGACATGGATGAGGGATATACCCTACGGAATATTACGATAGATATATACTACCCTTAACAAGGATATAATTTCATCTCAATTTCTCTGAATCGGCTCTCTTGGTCGGAAAGGATAGGACGTAAGTTCCACGGTTAAAAAACCAGGTGGCCCTGGCCAGATTGGAGCCCCATCGTTTGTAAGGCTCCATCTATCGAGAGCATTCTTTGGAATAAGTATTAGTTACCCTTAATCCCACATCCATTTTAAATCACCAACGAATCTCTATCGCTTTTAAAAGCATCAATAAAAATCACCAATGAAAGAAAGTCATCATAAGTAAACAGCACCTCGACGTGCTGCTTTTAACACTGTTAAAATGATTACCCGTAAACACTAAATAACCCTTATTAGAATAGGTGAATAGTTCTTCTTTACCATTGCTAAGATGATTACCCGTAACCTCTAAGAGTGCCTCAATCCCAATTCCGTTAAAAATCTACGAGTTTCAGGTGAGTAGCACCTAGTTTATTAACCGTAATCCAGATATAACCCCTAATTCTCATTCAATTTAAATAACCAATGAATTCATAACGCTTTTAAAGCATCAATGAAAATCACCAATGAATCCCTAACCCATTTAAAAGCATAAATGGAAATCACCAATGAATGAATATTTTCATTAGTCACATGCAACACAAAATTAACACGTTAAGATCAACAATCGTGTCACATGCAACATGATTTTGTCGCGTTGAAAATATTTTGACGCGATGAATTCTGTTTATTTCTCGCGTTGAATTTCATTTTTAAAGCGTTAAGATCGCCAATCGTGTCGCATGCTGCACAAATTAACGCGACAAAATCTTCATTTTGTTGTGTTGATTATTATTTTGACGCGACGATAATTTACACCAATGATATATTAGATTTAATGTCGTGTAACTGGTAAAGGACCAATTATGTTAGTGAAGGTCATTAAACAACTCCCTTGAATGAAATGTTTGTGGTTATTGGACAAAAGTTGAGCCAATAGAGAACCAACCAAAATGAAGGAAACGATTTTGTCGCGATAAAATGAAAATCAACGCGACGAGACGATTTCATCGCTTCGTATGTGTGAACCGAACTAAAATCTTGCCGTTGAAGGCCTGCATAAAAGTAAATTTTTTGACGCAGCACTAACGTTTTTGGTCGTTATTTTCGGTCAAGTGGGAACCTAGCTTTATCTTTTTACGAGTCGGAAAATGTCTCTTTTTATCAAGTTGTTATTTTGCTTTAATTGAATTTTTTAACTGATTTAAAGCCATGAAAAATGAATAACACTTTGATTTTCGCTAACCTGAAGACACATTCGATGTGAGTATAGTGTTCTTACTAGGTATTTACAAATAGTTCAACTTTATTTACGCAGTAAAATTTTAAAAACTGGGAAAAAAAGTTTACCGAGCTCCGACGACTAGTTTCGCATCTTACAGATGCATCATCAGGTCTAAATTAAGGTGCGAGATTTTCTATCACAAATTAACAATCATCACATGGTTCTATAAAGGCCGGGGATTTTTCTATTCCAAAGTTCAATAATACAGCTACCCGGACCATCGTCTCGGTTTAGAGCTAGTAGTTTTTTGCGTTTTTTTTATAAATTTCAAATGATTCGCGTACATTAAGTTTAATGTAGTTGTCAAACATCGCAATGTTTTTTATATTAATAAAATCTATTGTATGGTCAGGGTGTTTGGTGATGTGTTCTGTCAATGCTGAAGAGTAATCCTTATTATTTTTGACGTCATTTTTGTGTTCGTTAACTCTAAATTTTGAATTGCGTTTGGTTTGACCTATATATGCATGGTCACAGGAACATGTAATTTGGTAGATGCCAAATTTGTTCGAGATTGGGATCGGATCTTTCAAAGAACCTATCAAATTTTGAATTTTTCCTACTGGTTTGAATATGGGTTTTATACCGCTTTGGCTGAACACATTACCAATCAATTCAGAAGTATATTTATAATATGGGAGTACAATCATTTGTTTAGGCTTAGTTTCTCTAGGAAGTTTTGTTTTACTGTAAATCTTGTTACGGATGGATATCCAGTCGATGCTTCTAATTAAGGTGTCTTCGTTGAAAACTCGATCTTTTGCAATGGCTTTAATCATGCGGATTTCTTTATTGAGACATTCATGGTCAGAGCAAATCAATGTCGCTCTATTGATGTAAGAATGAAACGCTGTAAGTTTTTGGGAAAGAGGATGGTTGGAATCCTTGTGGGGAGGCATTGCAACCGAGAATGGTTTTCTGAAGACAGAGGTGTTCTTATACTACTTTTAACATTATTGAGCTCATTAAAAAAGCTTTAGCAAAATTTTTTTCGAATCTAGCCTGAATCTAGTCCAAATCGCTCTTTACTGGATGCCTTCGTTATGGATTGTCACATTGGTACCATATATACATTATAATACATTAATAAATTGATAATTTCGTAAATATTTTAGGTAAAATTATTATTTTGTTTGCGCATAATCACAACCTTTCTAGTAACTTGGGTAATTTTTAGGAAAATAGTTCATCGTTTTATAACTTTGAAACTTTGCACGATAATTTAAAACCCTTAAATATACCTCTCATTAAAATTTCGAGAGATTCGAACGAGTGAAACTGAAGAAAACACATTTTAACTCTTTCAAGACTAAGCCCTTTTAATTTTTTTACAAAAAACTATGATAGAGAAACTTTTACAATCTTTGCAAATGAATAACAAACCTTACTTTGCACATATCATTAACATTTCAAATTATTTGAGCCAATTGTTACAGAATTAGTGCAAAAAACGTCCTCCCATAGACGGCCATGTTAAAAGTTGACTCCTTAGATTTTTTCGGTTAAAATGTGTGATAGACTTTTTGATGCCAATTGGACGGCTTCTTTAGCGCGTGCAGCCAAAATCGTGATCGAGTCGGCTGTGGGAAACACAAAAGGTAGGCCCAAAAGGCTTTAGAAAAATCATGTGACCTTAATTTGAGAACCGAAATGGTGAAAGTTTGAATTGGAACTTATAATGAAATGTAGCGCGTGGTTCAAAAATAATTTTTTGAAACCTATGCAAAATGTACTATACCTATTCAGCCTTTGCTAGTGCTGTAAAGTTAGGTTCTAAAAAGTGTACGCGCTTGGTCGTGTGGTCTAACTCGAAAAATATATTGACCTCTTAATGTTAAGCTCCACAGAGATTAACAATGCGAGTTCGGATTGAGTATAAATAGAAAATCTCTGACGGGGTTTTCTTAATGATATCGTAACTTAATTAGTTTTGGAAATGAAATATGTCTAATGATACATCATAAGACATATTTAATTGTCTTATGAGGCCTATACATGCTCAATGTTTAGCACAAATATTTTGGGGGGACATGTTCATCTTATAAATTATTCCTAGACTTTTCACTAATTGCGCAAATCAAAATCCATCATGATGTTGAATGCCCAATATTTAGAAAAAAACTGAGAACTTTGTTGGACAAATATATTTATTTCATTCCACATGATTTTTTCTTCTTTTCATTCACAAGCGGAAGGCCACCATCTTAGGTTATTTGCTTCACGTCAAGAGGCAACGCCAGACGGGAAGCCTATAGCCATTTCGCCTTGAATCTAGCGATGCTACTTGGCGCGAGGGAAAATACCTAAGATACTCTGTTTGATTATCTGGCGGAATTAATGGAATAGTCTATCAGATACGGCTAGTCCTAACCTCTCCGCGACCATAGCTCATTCTGAGAGGTAACAATTTTATGAAGACTCTGTACTTTACTGAGATGATCAACTGAAGTTGAGTTTGCTTTCACTAGAAGTAAATCAATTAAAGTAAAATGGTTTTTCTCTAGAACTAGTAAAAAACTTGCACCAGAAATAAACTAACAGTGTCTTATTACTGTAGGAACGTTGTGGCCATTTTGTTGTTTCTTCTTTTTACTTTGTTAATTCTACGTTTCTAAGTTGGATTTCTAGATATCTTAAGCATCTAGATTATAAAAATAGAGACTACCGCCATGGATTTAGTATAGAAGCTTACGCTTAATGGGTATATCCCTGTAGCCTTCGGTAAGGCAATTCAATTTTTACCACATTTATGTCATAAAAATTCGCGTGGGTGGGGGTACTAGCTCGCTGATGACGTCGAAATTGAGGCAAACTTTCTCTTTCCCTCGGCGCGCGTGCTACTCACCCCCTTCCTTCACCGAATTTGCCTCAAATTCTACGTCACAAACCAGTTCGCGTCATTTCAGACGAGGAATAAATGTGGTGCGTGTTTTAAAGTGAGTGATATATCACGGCCTCCTATACACTATAGTATATAGGAGGCGGTGAATATATTCATGAAGCGTAATCTTCTATACTAAATCCATGCCATAAGTAACATAATAACAATAAGAATTACACTTTTTACGCCATTAAAATAACACCAAAGGTTAGCACTAAGGCGGGTGCAATAATCCATGCTCGAAGGCAAAGCTCCTGCAGTTAAATTGAACTACTTCAATTTGAATGTGCTGGAACTGGTCTTGAATATTACCGGTTCCATTAAAATGATTATATAATTAAGAATAATCTGAGCTTTACCTATGAAGGGATTTCCACACTAGGCCTGTGGCTTGTTTACAGGTGCAATCAAATGAAGGCAGGAAACATTGACTGTTTATGATTTTATTGACAAATTAGGGATAATTTTCGTCGACCAAGGCTTAGAAAACACAAAGTAGTAACTCTATTCAATAATTAATTCATTGTTTCTTTGTAGGTTTGAGCAATTCAGGAATAATCTCTTGTTTAAGGTAAGACAAGTCCATAAAATATCAAACTTCACGCATTCTCTTTCAATGTGAAAAATTTAAAATTTTATGAAGTTTAATAATTTTTTAGGAAAAAATTTTTACCACGTTCTATAATCCCACTAACTTGAACAGTATATCTCTTCCGGTTAAATACGAATTTTTAACAATTTTGACAACGCATCCTTATAAGACAGATGTCAGTTCTGATATATATGGAGCATTTACCACATTGGTATGTTATGTTACATTTCCGGAAAAATTGTGTAGAGCTGTTTGGTATGCCCAAAATTTCACGCTATTGAAAATCTAGTTTTTCAAGGGCAATAGACCGTTCCACAAAAAAAGCTATACTGGGCAGACAGATGGTGGTCTTAAACTCTTCCGCCAGTGTTCGTGCTAAAATCACTCCAGTAGTTACGCTAATTTAATGCTTATTTTAAATTAAAATAGGCTTAACTTAAAATACCAAAAATAACCCAAGCCTCACGCGTTTAGAGATGTGAAATTAGCGAAAATGATAACGATAATTTACCGATTGAAATTTTGGAAAACAACAATTACCGTTCAGTCTTTAATTTATACTTTCACGTGCTAAAGTTTAGTTCCCACTTGACCGAAAACACGACGGAAACGCTGCGTAAGAACTTCTGCGGTAAAACATCTTCCGCAGAACGCGACCAAAACATCTTTCGATCGGACAGAATTGGTGTTCTATTTTTGACGCAGAGGACGACGTAAAATTATTTTCATAACCAATCAAAGTTTGTTTCGGGATGAAGCTTCTGTTGACGTCATAATAAGGGAGTTTTTTAGCGCCACATTGAGGTTTTTTCAACTCGCCAGTCGCCATTGCCACGATTGCCTGTTATGAACTTTTGAGTCTGAATTCTCTAATCAGATTTGATTGCGAGTCGCTATCACCGTGTTTGTATGTAATAAACCTTTGAAATGACTCTCTGACCTTCATTAGGTAGAAGTAAGCTCCTTAATTAAGATACCATCAAGGGAAAATCAAAGGCCAAGGCTTAAGTTCTTCTGGCTCCGAGTCCCAATTCCAACTCGTGCCACGTGACAACCGGTTGACCGCCCTTTTTGGTCTGAATTGTGTCGTATGTGTGAACCGAACTAAAATCTCAATTTTTGACGCATCGCTAAAATTTTCGGTCAAGTGGGAACCTATAGCTTTATAGTTTAAACTTAAACAAAGTTGAACTGTGAACACACCTAGTTTGACTGCTTTACACATTTTTGCGGCACTTGCTACCAAGAGGGCAGCTGTATATAAATCGGTAATTTCTGCGGGATTTGGTAATTTACCGGTGATTTATGGAAGGTAAGTTAATTTGTGTGTGGCAGGACCATTTCAATAAGGTGCCCCGGCCTCATGATCATTTTGGAAAGGTCTATTTTGGTACTAATCAAGCTGCTGGAAGCTTGGGAAGTATTTTCTATTTTTGTGCCCTTATACATGTGTAACCAAAGGCCGATATGACATCCCGCATAAAGTACGTGCGTCTAACGTTTTCCTAGCTTTTTCCGTGGATTTTGTGTCTTTTCCGCCGTATAAACTAAGAAGACGGACGAAACAGCGGTTAACCAATCATAAACCTCTAACCATTAATAACCTCTTTAATGCTATATCAATTGGCGACGGCTCCAAAACTATTTTCTTGCATAGGACCACGTGATAGGACCATGGAGCAAACCAGGAGGGTTGCCCCTGACAGTTTCTGTTACCGTCCGGTAGAGGCATGGCACAAGAGTTGCGGAAGCAACTGCTCCTAGCGGCCTCTAGTTTGTTACGGAACATAATTTGCTTTTCGGGGGGCTCAGAACTAGTTTCCCCCTTTTTTCGTTCTAGGGTCGCGTTTGGAAAATCGGTTTACATAGGCCAAGGGCAGAGTCGACTATCCTGGTATAGAGGTCCTCAAATTTATGTACCTGGTAAATCAGTTTCTAAGGTACAGTACAGACAGTCGAATTAGCCGCGCTAACGAATTATTCTTGTACAGCCATAAGAGTAACATGGCATTTTATCTTAACTTTCGTAGCTTACCCGACTTTTCTCCCATCGTTAAATTAAACGTTAGATAGCTCGTCACACGTATTAGTTTTGAACGGCGATACCTAAAGTGAAATAGAAAATACTTTTCACTTTTGGTAGTGCCAATGAACAAACATTATTATTTTCTTTATAGATTTACGGGTTGATATGTTCAGTGTTAGTTATTTGGACATTACTATTGTGTGTTTTAACCCGGGTTGCCAAGAGCTGCTCTGTTGATCAGACTAGAAACGTCCTTGTTTTGTTCTTTTTGAAATTTGCGGAAGTCATTGGGTTGTTAACACTAAAATGTAAGTTAAGTTAAAGCGGAATCATCATAATCATGATCGATATCTTGAATGTGTGTTAGATTTCGATTGATGAAGTGATCGATTGAAATGAAAAACTGATAATAAATAAAGTTCGAAATATCAGGGTTCTGTAATTTGTGAACGCTAATAAAATCAGCAAAATTATTAATTGGCATAGTGCTCGCTTAGGAAGATGTTGATGCCATTCATTGCCTGGTGAATTAAGAATATGTATACCCTTTTAATCCCACTTTCTGTGCATGTGACAGTGCACAATTCGCATGTCTTTGGACAGATTTGTATTCTTTAAGCAATCTTGGCTGTGGTATTTTTGAACCATGGAAGAACTAGGAGAGATGGAACAGCCCCCTAGTGTTGAAAAACCTTTCGCCCAAAAACTTGAATACCCCTTTAGATTCCTCCTCCCTTCCTAACGGTGTGTACGTGGTAAGGCTGCACACGTCGGTTGGCGCGCGCCAGTTCAATTTTAAATTTTAGTGAACATTGGCTTACGCTACTCTCGCCAAGTTTCGCGAGTTGGACGGTTCAGCGCTGCGTCGGCTTTAAACGTCAACATAAACAGCTGTATCCAATAACAAATCAGAGGCGCGCGAATATTGCGCAGATCGAATTTTCTGTTCCCACTATCTCGGAGAGCTCTCCTACGTCATTCGCTTCATTTCTCCTAGAGGCTCCGCTATCTTCGTCGCTGTTCCATCTCGCCAAGTTCTTCCATGTTTGAACAAAAGCATCTAGATGCTCCCATAGTCGAGGCGTGGGCTTGAAGGGCCTAGCAAGCTTAGCTAAGGTTAGTTTTAGTTCCACCCTTGTGGACGAGTTCTGACTGGTTATTACCTTTGGAAAGGTAAAATTGGTGTGTGTAGAAGATTATCCAGCATGTTAGGAGCACCAACGGAGCCGACATTTTCTTTAAAGGCCGACTTCCAGCGAACTGAAAACCGCGCATCGAGACTAACAGTGAAGCGACCGTGCCGACTTTCGAATTCCCACTCGTACAAAAGTTGGAAGAGTTCTCGCTAACTGAAAGCCGTGCCGAATGTGGCTCTAGCGAACAGAAGATGAACAGCAGCAATCCTTTCAATTTTATTTCCTCTCGAATTTTTGCTTTCCCCTGAATGAAAGTCTCCATTGTTCATCTTCAGTTCGCTAGAACCACATTGCACGGCTTTCAGTTAGCTAGAACCTTTCCATCTTTTACTCCAGCGGGGATTCAAAAATCGGCACGGCCGCTCCATTGTTAGTCTCGATGCTCGGTTTTCAGTTCGCTAGAACTCTTTTCGATGGATGTCAGTCTTAAGTCTTCATAGAATAAGGATTTGGACAATGTATTTGACGCCCATTTATCATGCATGATCAAGTTCACAGAAATGTGAGCCTTTGCAGGCGCACTCTAACAGTTTGTGTCAAACTTGCGTGTAAGTAGGGATCAATCATTCTGTTCCGAACTCTTATCTCAGCCTGGCCAGGTCACGTGTACTGTTTGATTGAGTACATCACAACCCACACGATCACGCGAAATTGAAGCCCCTCCAAAGAATGTTTTTCCTGAGTAAAAGCGCGAATCATTAATTTTCAGCTTTTTCGCTGAAACAAGATGTGCCCGGTTGCGCACAGTTTATACTTTTGCACGGCACCAGGCGGATTACTATTACTTTTATTATTATTAAAAGACGGTCCAAGGGATGGGCTCATAATAGAAGCCATAACGCTTGCGCATGCGTATCAGATTCTTGGTAACAACATGACATCAGCAAACAGGGTTGGCAAGTTTTTGCCATAGGTGGAAAATTTAAACCAGGTTAAAACCGGTGGCAAAAATGTTTTTTCCGCGGTTCTTGACTCGGAGAGGTAATATTTTGGTTTTTCCAACTTGTTCGTTTTGTGTTGCACTATTAGAATAATAATAGAAGTAAATAAATTGAGGGTAATTCTTTTAACACAAGCAGGGCTATTCACATAACTGTTCTCTACGCCTTTTAAGTACGGTACGATGTGGCAACTATTATGAGCCATCCCTTGGGCCATATTTTAATAATAATTATAGTAATTTGGCCGGTGCCGCGCAAAAGTATAACCTACATCCAACCGTCTCATCTTGTGTCTTTCTTTTCAATGGGTCAGGCACTCGTTCAATGGGTCAGGCACTCGTTCAATCGATGACGTCTCCCACGCTAACACATACATAAAGATACTATTAACGATTTCTTAATTCTTGCTGCACAATTGTGGCAGTATTGCCACACAATTTCGGATGGTTTAATTATTAAAGGTGTTAGCTAATAAACGATAAAGTAACTATCAGTGTTCCTTTTGATGTAGAATTTTAATATCATTTAAGCAATTTTTTACTTTAAGATGTTTTTTATTCCAATTTAGATGTTCCTGAATACGACACTATTAAGTTTGAAATATCGTCCCGAATCACGAAATTGTCTATTTCTTCATCTTGCTTTTTTTAGCAACGTTTTTTTGCTCTGGAGTTAAAACCAACTTCGTTCCGGTAAAAAAGTATTTGATCAACGAAATTTCAGACCTTGAATCCTTCCCGAATTCCAAAATTCTGCTTTGGAGACACGATTCCTTGGGGTGGAATTGTTTCAGAGAACTTAAAGGCCGTTCGGTAAATTCCAAACAAATGCTGCTTGCCTCGTTACACCCAAATTTCTAGTTTAAAACAGAAAGCGAATTATTCGTAGCATGTTCCTTTAGTTACATCGAATTAATTAATTTATGAATGTTAATCGTGTTTTAATGATGATTCAGGAGTGAAATTAATGACTATTTAGGGAAGATATTTCGATTATAAATTAGAGTGGATGAAGTAACGTTTATTCAAACCCATTTATATAAGAAAATCTAATTTAGATGGGTTTAAAGGGTGCACCTTGTATGAGAAGTTCCCAGACGAGAGGTTCCCGAAATAGCAACCGCGATTTCATAAAAACAGCGGCGTAGTGCAAATCTGCTGTTTTGGGAAATAGCAGTTTTCAGGTTGAGTTTTTAACCTCTTAACCCTACACTTTATCTTACCTATTATGTCCAACAAGATCGTCATACGCTAACCCAAGCTTACCTGACCTAATACTCTTCGGGTCGGAATAACAATATCTAAACTGACCCAAATACTAGGGGGGTCCAAATAACCAAACCAAACCTACACCTTCAAAAACGACTATCGTTTTTCATTTCTCGGTTGTACAGCTTTTTTGAGAACTGCTGTAATGGTACGCCGCGTTTACGAGAACAGCTGTACATGGAACTGCCGTAACAAGTAAACCGCATTTTCAGGGAACTGCTATTTGGGGAACCACGGTTATCAGGACCGCTACTCATACGGAAACTGCTCATATGAGTAGTATAGAGCCACACTTCCTACCTCCGTAGGTGTAGAATGTAGGTGTAGAATGTAGGTGTAGAGTGTAGGTGTAGAATTTCAAGGTCACCCTCTGCCACGCCCCCAACAGCGCCCCCTGGGAAACTCCCGCGCGCCCCCTGGGAAACTCCCGCGCGCCCCCTGGAAAACTCGCGCGCGCCCCCTGGCGCGCCCCCTCGCGGGAAAACTCGCGCGCGCCCCCTGGCGGCTGCGCCCCCCTGTACTATGCGGGAAAACATTGCGCGGGTATCTGGCAGTCCTGTCTACAACTGTATCTGTGACGTCATTGGCGGGAAAATCTACAACTGTATTTGTGACGTCATTGATAAGAGACGAGAATTTATTAAACGTACATGGCCAAGGGTTAATGATAGGCTGAAAGTTGCGCAATCCATTGTAATATTTAGTTTGACTCAAAATTTTAACCTTTTTTCAAGGAGTTTATTTTGATTATGGTATTGTTTTTAATGGTAATTAAAAGTCAGTCTCTTCTACAACTGTGACGTCATAGATAAGAGACGATAAAAACTTTAAACGTACATTGCCAAGGCTTAAATCTTCTACAATTGTAGTTGTGACGTCATTGATAAGAGATGATACGGGTGTAGAGTTACGCTTACAAAAGGAACAAAGATTTGTCAGCCCAAACGGAATCAAATACCAGTACTTAGTTTCAAAATACAATCACAGAAAAGTAAGCGTGTGTAAATACTCTCCTTTCAAATCTGGCGTATTCAAAGCAATTCACGTCTAATTTTCTATTAGAATGGTACTAAAGCCAAGGTGGAGGCCGAGGCTACCCCGTTTACAGGTCAACACCAAATGCCAGGACTCGTCCTAACGTGTCTAAACCTAACCGCTTAGATCCATTAACGGCTGAAGAAAGTCGCAGAGACCCTTGTAAATCTTTGATAGATAAACTACAGTCAGTCAGAGTTGCGGGTGAAAACTATAGCCATAAAGGGCCGTACCCCAACAACTTATTACGTAAGATGGTGAGAAGAAATTCCCCCCACAGAATTTGTATAAGTCTTAGACGTCGATATGATGCCCAAATATAACCTCCACGAAATGTTCCTGGAGTATGCCTGAGAAAATAGACTCCTTCAAAACTAAGTTAATCTATACTTGATATTCAAGTAATCTCATCTGTATAAATGTTGATTTAAATATAAAATGTACAAACAACAGCTTCAAAACTAAGTTAATCAATACTTGATATTCAAGTAATCTCAATGTTATTTGTATATGATCTGTATACTTTCTCATTTAAATAAAAAAATGTACAAACAACAAACCTACAATCGTAAATTCATACGCAAAGATAAATTATCACTATGCAGCCAAAGGTAGAAAAACTAGTTGGTTTATATTGAACTAACATTGGGAGAAAAATGTTCAAAAATGGTACACCTACTGTTTCCGTTTTGTCGTGACAGATGTTCGTGGAATGGTTAGTTGATTCAAACGAAAAATATCGTTATAATATTGGATTGCTATTGGGAATGTACAGTTATTATATGTGAAAAACTAAGCAACATTTTATTATTATTTTTAATTTTTTACACAAAGATGATTTTCTCTCATCAGGTAAAGTTTGTCGCATTAGAAGCAACGGTTTTTCGTGTCGCATTTGGTGTTTTTTAAATGCCAAAAAAAACAAATTTTACAGTGTACGGTCGTGGTGCCTCTCGCTTTTATAACGGATTTAGCCGTAAACCGACAAGTTGTGCCTTCTTCGGAACATTCGGCGTTACGAGCGTCCTTCGCTGACGAATACGTACCGCATACTAAACACACTCTATCCGGACTCAAAGGTTGAAATTTTTCTTCTATCGGGTGTATGTGATTATTTTTTGTTACAAAAACAGTGTGATGTCTTAAAGGACAATCGAGATCTCCATCGCAATAAAACGTTTGTCCGGCGTGATTTGGAAACTCAATAAGGCTTCCGCCGCATTGATAACATCCAGTCGGATAAGGTTTCATTTTATCAGTAGACATATTATCAAGAACTAGAACTAAACGATTTTTTCGACTAATGCGTTAGCAAAAACTACATTGGTTATTCAGTAGATATACTTTTCGTCACGGGGGGGAAAGAATCATATTATATTAATAAATCCACGGTACTATAGTCATCAACCGAATACACCCTCAAGTAACATTGGCTCGCTCGTTAACGTATCTGCCTTTAAACTCGTTGTTCACGAGTTCGAATCCCCTTAGCGAGAGTCCTTAACAAGCGAACCAAGGTTACTTTTGTAAAGGATATGTATTTTTATAATAAACAGTTGTTTTCATAAAGCGAAAACAAGGTTGGTTGACGTCAAAGATAATTGGAAATATATTTTGCTCTCTTATAACAAACAGTTGCTTTTATAAAGCAAAGACAAGGTTGGTTGACGTCAAAGATAACTCGAAATATACGTATAGAAAATATATTTTGCTCTCTTATAACTAACAGTTAGAGTATTTGGTTAATTTTTACACCATCAGGGACGAATCAAAAGCGTTCTCCGAAACTGACAATACATCGGACACCCCTTCCTAACCTATCTGCTGTAGTGAGGATTGTAGAATGAATTCACCCATTACTTTAGAAGCCGTCGTTAGACGAAACAACTTAAGACGAATTGAAAAATTTGGTGCTATCGGATGGGATAAAGATTACGGAAAATCCGAAAGGACTACAGATCCCGAAACGGGGTATTTACTAATAAACCCCACACCGAATGAAGTCTATAATATAACCGATGGTGAAGGTTATATATGGCAATACGTTAATGGTCCTAATATAAATTTTGGATTGAAACACTTGGCAATGTACAGATTACTAACTTCTACAGTGCAATTACCCCCAGGGTCATTAATTAACATGTTTGCTAGACAGTTTCCATGTATCATAAATAACAAGGTTCATCAATTCAAATTGAAAGAATTCACTGGGGATAGTATCCACGAATTTAACGTACACCTGACACCGAACAAAATGTATGGAACCTCAAATATTTGTCAGTTAGGTAGTTGCCATCCTCGCAATGAGGAGGGATGTAAATTTCGTACATTTTATTATGGAGGATACGAATTTCATTGTCCAAACCAATACTTAAGAGTTCTTAACTTAGCTCTTCATATGTGTATGTTTATGGTATATAAAACTAACAAAACCATAAGGAAAAATTATAGTGATGAAAACGACACAGCTACGCATTATATATTCAAGGCCATGCAGATTTGCAGGTTAGCCGAGTGTTTGTGTGATAACACTAACAGTTTAATGTTTCATGAAGTTCATTATCACATGAGATCCAATGACGCGAATAATTATTTCGCGAATAAGTATTTCGCAGACTTTCTTTAATATAAGCCTATTTTCAAACCTTATCTTTTTACCATTTAAACAACTGTCTATCTGAACGAGGTTTAATTCATGGTTCGTACAAACCTGGGAAAACTAAGGCAAATAAATAACTTTCAAAAAATTCAATGTTTTTCTTCTTGGCGGTCTAGTGTAACCATGTTTTACTGTAGTTTAGTGTGTTTTGTTTTAATTTAAGTGAATTTTAGACTGTTTTATTGCAGTTTTATAGCAATTTAAATGTTTTATTGTGCTTTTAGTGTGTTTTATAGTGGTATAGTGTAGGTTTAGAGTGTTTTATTGTGTTTTACTGTATTTTATTGTAGTTTTATTGTACTTTTAGTGTATTTTATTATGGTATAGTGTACTTTTAGAGTGTTTTATTGTAGTTTTAGAGTGTTTTATTGTGTTTTAGAGTGTTTTATTGTGTTTTACTGTGTTTCATTATAGTTTTATTGTACTTTTAGTATATTTTATTGCAATTTAAATGGTTTATTGTGTTTTTAGTGTATTTTATTCGTTTTATAAAATACTATAGTTGTTGGTTATAGACTTCGTTCCATAAAATAACTTAAACTAGCTAGGACCCAAGGATTCGTTATACCTGAAGGTGAATAATATAGCGCCTATACCGTGTTATATTTTGCTTCGTTATAATTAACAGGTGTTTTAATAAAGCGAAAACAAGGTTGACGTCAAAGGTAATTCGAAATATACGTATGACGTCAAGGTTATAATATATTTTCCTCCGTTATAACTAGCAGCTGTTTTTGTAAAACGGAAACAAGATTTTTTTACATCTATGTTAGTTCAAAATGTACTTATTTTAACGTGATACGTAGACCGCTTTAGATCTAGTATATAACCCAGCAAGTCGCGGCGTACAATCACTTGAGGCAATATCTCTCGACCATAAACTAAATTCTCTCGATGCCTTTAGACATGGTAAGATTTTTTTTTCCACGTTTTTAAAAACTGCATGTCCAAATGTATCATTATTGTCTTTAGACGGTAAATCAAACGTGGGAAACTATCGAAATTAAATTTAACGAGAGCGACAATATCGGTGTAAAATTAGTTAAATTAAACAATAAATTATATGTAGATATTAGAAGATACGCTTTTAAAAAACCCCTTATATATGGAATATGTATTTCGATAGACGTGATAGAAGAAGTTAAAAAAAATTTAAGCAAACCATGCGGTATCATAAAACAGACCCTATGTTTCCCGGGAATGTTGGAACTGGAAAATTTTAAAGATACGGGCTATTTATTAACAAAATATAGGGGGGAAATGCGCGAAAAAAAATTAAATTTAAAGTTTGATGAAATACCAGAGGTTGTCAGTCTTATAGACAAAGTTTTAAAGAAAATACCTGTAACTGTATAAGAAATTTGAAAATGTACGCAATAAAGAATTTTTAAAACGTATTTTTAGAAAAATTAATACTTTTTTTTATTTTAGAACTTGTAGTGTATATTATTTTAGATATTTTAGTTTGTTTCCTAGGTCTACGTCAAGAGTTTTATTTCGAGTCGCGCCTAAGATCAAATAGAAAACATGTCATCATCCGAAGAAGAGCCTTTGGATCTTTCCTATTTCAATCCTAAAAGGTTTTACGAATTATCAAAAGTTAACCAAACTGTCTCTCGAAAGTTCAACTGTTTAGCCTCTGAATATAAAATTATTTTTAAAGACCTTCATATGCTCAAATTGACAGAAGTATATGAACAATTGAAAAAAATCTTTCAATCCATTATAGAGACAATTTTAGAATCTTCTTCAGGTTACAATAGCGTTAGATTTTGTGTTAGGTCTGACTTACTGGAAAATGCTATAAATTTAAATTTTATGGCCCTAAATGAGTTAACGGCGGAAAGATTAATGACTGCCATTAGTCAAGTAAGTCAAAGCCGAAGAAAATTTTTTCTCGAGGGTGATGTCAGGCTCGATGCTATATTTTTAAACGTTAATGTACCAATATCAGGTCGTCGATCTGTTAAAAATAGATCGATGATAGCTCTCGACAAATATATTCAGAAAGGAAGGACATTTTTACCCATAATAAACGATGACGAACTATGCGTATCAAGAGCAATCGTTTGCGGGACGATGGTTGCTGATTTAACATATTTAAAGAAACAAAAGCTTAGTACTTTGACTTTTGATTTTAATCGTTATAGACGTATACAACTAGGTCATAGACCTTTGCAAAAAGAAGAAGCGTTAAAGCTTCATGCCAAGGCTAATGTGCCTATTGGTCCCGTTAGTTTAGACAAAATTGCAATGTTTCAAAAAGTATTGCAACCCGAGTATCAAATAGTTATTTTCAGTGCTAATGATAATTTCAAAAAGGTTTATCAAGGTGAAATGTTTTCGGAGAAAAAAATTTTTCTATTACAAATAGATCAACACATGCACGTCATTAAAAGTTTAGCCAGTATGTTTGGGGCCATGTCGTATTGCAATACGTGTTTAACAACGTTTACTAATTCAAAGAACGCAAAAAAACACAAATGTTTTAATCAAAAAACCAAATGTTGGCGTTGTTACTCTGAGACCTTTCACGAAGACCCTCAGCTTGAAATATCTCGCTGCCAAAGCTGTAATAGATACTTTAAAGGGTCTGAATGTTTCCAATTTCACATAGAAAATGGCACTTGTTTAAAAATTAAACGGTGCTTAAAATGTTGCAAAGAAATTCGCGATGACAAACATAAATGTCTTACAACTTGTTCTAGATGTAAAATTGAGCACCCTCCCAAAATGTGTTACGTTCAACCCCTTGATGATACTTTTAAAGAAACTAGATTTTGTTATTTTGACTGTGAAACTATTGATATGAACTCTAAACATACCCCAGTTCTATTAGTTTCGGCCATGCAAATTAATGATACCGAATACGATTATCAAATTTTTAGAGGTTTTGATTGTGTTGATAAGTTTATGAAATATCTGACCCAAACAGAAGATGAGACATCTTATACAAGGAACAATAAACGAATAAAAATAAGTAAACCTAAATTTGAAAATTTGACTATAGTGGCCCACAACTTTAAAGGTTTTGATTCGTATTTTATATTAAATTGGTTAATTAATAACCATGTAAAACCAGACGTCATATTCGACGGCTCTAAAATTCTAGCTCTCTTTATTAAAAGTCAAAATTTTAGGTTTATTTGTAGTTATTCCTTCGTGGCTCTTCCTCTGAGAGCTTTTACAGAAACCTTTCAATTGGGTAGTTACAAAAAACAGTTTTTTCCTTATATTTTCTTAAAAGAGGACACTTTAAACTATGAAGGTCCGTTACCTGAAAAGACCGCGTTTCAACCTGAATTTATGAATGAAAAGGACCGAAAAGCCTTTGATTTATGGTACAGTGAAAAAGGTAAAAAATCCACGTACAAAATAATGACCGAATTAGAGGAATACGCTGTACAAGATGTAGTAGTTTTACAAAAAGGAATTACAAAATTTAGAGAACTTTACAAAAAAGCATCGGGTCTAGATCCTCTTAATTGCGGAGCTATTACAATATCGGGGGCCTGTACTAATGTGTTTTTACACAAATATTTAGAAAAAAATACATTGGGTGTGGTACCTAGTCCGGGTTATCGCGGGTCATACAACCAAAGTAGTAAAGCTATCAAGTGGTTGGCTTGGGTTAGTAAAGAAATGAAGGTAGAAATACAGACAGCCCTATCTCCTGAAGGAGAAAAAAGAATTGGACCTTATTTAGTTGACGGTTACTCAAAGGATCCTGAAATTATCCTAGAGTTCAATGGTTGCGCGTATCACGGTTGTCCGAAATGTTTAAAAGGTAGTGAATGGAACAGTTTAGTAAATGATACAAATAAAAACTGTTACGAAAAGGGCCTGGATAGAATAGAATTTATAAAAAAGTTACACCCCAATGCAAAGTATATAATAATGTGGGAATGCGAGTTTGAAAATTTGTTAAAGACAAATATCGCTTGTAGTACCTTTTGCGAAACTGTAGAGGTACCTTCACCAATATTAGCCAGGTCGGCTTTATACGGTGGAAGGACAGAAGTCTTCAAATTATATCATAAACCGGATGAAGCAAAAAACGAAAAAATTTATTATTACGACCTCATGTCACTCTATCCCGCTGTCAATAAATACGGAATCTACCCAAAAGGACATCCCAAAATTTTAAATAGTAACTTTAACTATGAAAAAAATGCCTATTTTGGTATAATATCGTGTGAACTCTTGCCCCCGACTGACCTATATATCCCAGTTTTACCATATAGGTTTAATGGAAAATTGTTTTTCCCCCTGTGTAAGTCATGTGCCCTTGAATCAAATAATGAAGCGTGTCAACATTCTGACAAGGAACGAATTATTTCGGGTATTTGGCCCTCGCCTGAAATTTACAAAGCCGTAGAAATGGGTTATAAAATTATAAAAATATACGAAGTACATCATTTCGACGAGACATTTCAGTATGAAAAACATGTTAACGATGGACTATTTGGCGGTTATGTTAACAATTTTTTGAAGATAAAACAAGCTAATTCCGGCTATCCGTCTTCAGTTAAAACTGACGAGCAAAAACAAAAATATATTGAATCGATTTATGAATCTGAAGGTATTAGTGTCGAGATGGATGAAGTAGTTCATAACCCCGCGCTGAGAGCTATTTCAAAGATTTGTCTCAACAGTCTTTGGGGTCGTTTTGGTATGAATACAAACAAAACCAAAACACTAATTGTTAACGAGTGCACAGAACTTTTACGTATCTTATCTGATGACACAAAGGAATTGGTAGATTTAAGACCAATTAATGAAGAAATGTGCTTATTATCGTACAAAAACAAAGATGAATTTGCACCAACATATTTCAAAGGAAATCCGTATGTGGCTTGTTTCGTTTCGTGTTACGGAAGATTAACCTTATTCGAGACCTTGCATAAATTGGGTAAAAGAGCATTATACACAGATACGGATAGCGTTTTATTTGTGGCGGGGGAAAACGATTTTAAACCCCCCACGGGTAACAATTTAGGATGTTGGGTTAACGAACTAGGGGACGCTACAATTACAGAGTTTGTTTCAAATGGGCCCAAGAGTTACGGTTACAGAACTACGGACGGTCAATCTGTCGTGAAGGTTAAAGGAATTTGCCTTAATCGTGTTAACGAGAAAATTATAAACTTTGAAGCTATAGTGGACTCTATAAAAAATAAATCCAAACGTCTAAAAGTGGACGTTCCTTTCAACGTCATTCGAAATAAAACGTCGGCCACTCTTTTAAGTCGAAAACTAGAAAAAAGCTTTGGATTTACGTTTAACAAACGTGCAATTAAAGGTTGGGACACTTTGCCATTTGGTTTTAAAGCGGACCCATGAAAATTATTTTAGAATTAAAAATCAAATAATCATAATAATTAATAATGTATAGTCTAAAATTAACAAAATAGATCAATGTAAAAAATAATATAGGTAAATAAGATAACAGCTTAAAAAACCTCTGCTGTTCTAAGATAAAAAACGGACACGTGACCTATGGGGTCTCGCGTCTCTTGTTAGTGAGTCTCTCAAAAAATCACTCTCGAAATTACCTCCAACGCGAGAAGTTCATTTAATTTTATCCTTGCTAAAATAAACTATTTCTTGCAAATAAAGTCTCAAAGTTTATTCATTTACAAAATAACCAACAAAAGTATATTAAGACTAGTTAATTTTTCAGTCGGTTAATTAGTTCTTTTAGATAATATTAGTTCTCCCAATAACCTAAACACCAACAAGGAGCTATTCGCAACAACTTTACCTGATGAGAGAAAAGCATCTTTGTGTAAAAAACCAAAAATTGTTGGTTAGTTTTTCACATATAATAACTGTACATGTAATACCGTTGGAAGATCGATATAACATGGAACTATATAATAACATGAGGTTTAAACATCGGATTAAAGAAACTGAAAAACTTTTAAAACCAATTTTCGATAGTTTCCTAAATTGCCCGAAATAAAGAAATTTTGATTTCCAATTGGGTCTAAGAATTTAATAATTAAATATTTTTTAGGAAATTTTAGAAAAATTAAGTAATAAGATAATAAGAACCGAAAATGAGAAATTGTACGAAAAACACCCGTCATGGAGAAATTTACAGATAGCGCGGGTCAGGCCGATGTTGCGTGAAGGTGTACAGGAGCAACAGGACCCAATTGAGGAAATACCCTTCGTTTTGCGTTTGAACGAGCAACAACGTCAATGGATAAGATCACAACATAGAAGTCAGGGGTTGCCCTTACCACTTGAAGCGGCCTCTACATCCACAACTCCTAACTCTAATAATCATCCTAGTAGCACTTCAAACCTTAACCGTAACCCACCACAATAAAATACACTAAGGTGCAATAAAACATTTATTTTCTGTTTTTCTTTACAATTGAGAAGAGATTGTCATTAAGAATTTGTTTTTCATAGTAGATGGTGTCAACATCCCACGCAACTTCTTCACGATAATCGCGCGTACAAGCGTATACCGTTGAAAAACCTCCACAAACCAGGTCTTTTGATATATACTCTAAAGACATTCCTAACTGAATGCTCATATGATTAATAACTTCAATCTCGTTGTTAATTGCTTTAAACTTGAAGACTCTATTTTCAATCACTTGGCACAGCTAAATAGTTTGTTCTTTATGTTAAAATCAATTAAAAATAATTTACTTTCTACACCCTGAATATCTAAATAGTGGAATGTGTGCTCTATCCATTTTTAAATAAACAAACTATGAATTCAATTTCAATAGGGAATAACAAAATAGGTTCTAGTACCTTGATTGGAACGTTGGTAATAAATATAAACATACGACAGGAGGAAAATGCCTGAAAAACTAGTTATTTCAAAAGGTATGACAATCTAACAGCTCAAATTAAAGTCGAGTCCTTTCAGATTTCGATGCCGATTTAGCTGGAAAAAACAAATCCCTTAAACATTTATATGTTGGTAGAAATTTTGCTACTATTAAACCATTGCAAGTACGACATCTTTACCAAAATAGTCTGGTTTAGTATAGGTAATTGCTTTCAAACCACTACTAACCTATCGGTGATTTATTTTGAATCAGTGATAACTTCGTTATAACTTGGAGGTAGGTTAGGTTTAGACACGTTAGGACGAGGCCTGACATTTGGTGTTGGTCTGTAAACGGGGTAGCCTCTGCCTCCACCGTTGGTTTTAGTACGATACTAATAGAAAATTAAATGTGTATTGTTTTGAATGCGATAGATTTGAAAGGAGAGTATTTTCACACGCTTACTTTTCTGTGATTGTATTTTGAAACTAAGTACTGGTATTTGATTCCGTTTGAGCTGTCAAATCTTGGTTCCTTTTGTAAGTATAACTCTACATTCAGAGACTTATTACGCTTTCTACTATTGCGTCTAAGATGAATTTCTTATATATTAATTACGCTTTTACGTGTACCTTTTAATTACCATCCAGCAGAGACCTATCATTAACCCTTGGCAATGTATTAAAGCTATCCATTCTCGTCTCTTATCAATGACGTCACAGCTACAATTGTAGAAGATTTAAGCCTTGGCAATGTACGTTTAAAGTTTTTATCGTCTCTTATCTATGACGTCACAGTTGTAGAAGAGACTGACTTTTAATTACCATTAAAAACAATACCATAATCAAAATAAACTCCTTGAAATTTTGAGTCAAACTAAATATTACAATGGATTGCGCAACTTTCAGCCTATCATTAACCCTTGGCCATGTACGTTTAATAAATTCTCGTCTCTTATCAATGACGTCACAAATACAGTTGTAGATTTTCCCGCCAATGACGTCACAGAGACAGTTGTAGACAGGACTGCCAGATTCCCGCGCAATGTTTTCCCGCCAGGGGGCGCAGCCGCCAGGGGGCGCGCGCGAGTTTTCCCGCGAGGGGGCGCGCGGGTGTGCCCGCGAGGGGGCGCGCCAGGGGGCGCGCGCGAGTTTCCCAGGGGGCGCTGTTGGGGGCGTGGCAGAGGGTGACCTTGAAATTCTACACCTACACTCTACACCTACATTCTACACCTACGGAGGTAGGAAGTGTGGCTCTATACTACTCATATGAAGGCTTCCCGTTTTAAAGAATAAAAATTTATGGATTGGTTAAATTTGTGACTACTTTTAGCCCGTGAAGAACTGCAAATTTTTATACGACATGAAGATAACTTTCTTGGATAGAGCCTTCTACGACAATCCTGAGGATTTTCAAAACTTTTTTAAATATTTCTTCGATGATCAAATGATTCTCGTAGGATACAGAGAACGTATCATGAAACTGCTCGACAAAATAAAAGAAAAGCTTCCTGCGAAGAAAAAGCATTACGTTCGTCTCGGAAAGCCTTCAAATACTAAGCCAATGGGAATTTTGTTTGACTCTAACAAGAACTTCAGTATGAATATAAAAGAGAAATTCAATGCATTGTATGTAAATATTATCTTAAAATTCATTCAGGCTACGCAAGTTTGCACGAAAATCTATAATAATAATCTTAAATTATATAGTAACAAATTCTACAGATGGACAAAGTTTGTTGCAAAAATTGCAGTCTTTTTCCTCAGAAGACCGACTCATTCACTGCAACAGGGGATTGATGATTGATAACAGGCAACGGTTTTATTATATACATGTCACACAGCGCAAAATAAAATATGATAAAGCATGCTGTAGAATTAGAGCTTTTTAAAAAAGCAAGGCTAATGAAGAAAAGTATGGGAATACGACTCTTGAGGAGTGTAAGGTTAATGTATGCTCGTATAAAATTTGAGGTCCGTCCTATGGAATTTTTTGACATCAGTCTCAATAGTTGTAAAACCCAATTGAAACCGATCTTAACAGAAAGCAACCTCTTATCCCTCACGGGCCTTAGTCTTGACAAGATTCTTTCCGCCTAAACCTAAACCCAAAAAAAATTGAGCCATGGTCATCCCCTATTTCAAGCTCGATATGCAGTACAAATGATGGTAACCATATTTGTAATGAAATCACGGAAATTCACCAACCCAGTACGATAGGATTTCACTTTGCGATACCCCATAAATTAACAATTGTTTCTGACTAATTGGATCACGGGGAGTTCATAAAAATACTGAAAAAATTGCTAGCACGTCGCAAGTATTTTTTAAAAATTTTTGAAAATTTAAATTTCATGTACTTACCACTATTGAGAGTAAAGGCATTCTGCACTCAACATCGCAATTAAAAAAAGTAATTTACCCGCGTAACTCTAATTTACGATTTTCTCGGGTAAAATAAGAAAAGGTAATTACGGTGGTAATTAACCACAGTATTCTTAATTTTTATGGGAAATGTTCTAAAGGTCAAGCCACAAATAAAGTCCATTTTCTTTGGCCCTTCCCTGACCCAATCTAAAATTTTTAGCTGGTGACGGCGCTGGGAAAAGGGCTAACTAATAGCGATTTCCACTGGCTGCACTAGAGCACTCTAAGTGCACTCTCGGCGCGTTTTCGTCCGCCACTGGGAACACGAGTGCAACACTCGCCCAGAATCGCGTTTTCCACTGACCCCAAAAACTGCCCGAGAATTGCTCTTTCGTGCTCTGAAAAATTCGACGGAGCGAGGGTGCTCGAGTATGACGTAATAAAATAAAAATGGCGGACCATGCGGTATCTCATGGAAGACAGGTTCTCGCTTATGCTTATTTATTTCTGGAATCATCTTCTTAAAATTCTGAAGATCAAGAATACGAGGTTTTATCAGTACTTTAAAGATATTACGCCTCTTCCTAAAACCAATAATTATATCAGAGACGTTGTCGATCATTATTCAAAATAGATTTTTTGAAAATTAATTGAAATGATAATTCTATTAATTGGTTTCGGCCCATTTGCGTCAAGATATACACACTTTATTGCAATTTCGTCTCCGGCGCCAATTTTGATTATTCAGAGCGCGCTCTGACCTCTCGATCGTGTTCCACTGACGAAACTATTCTCTCCATAACTCGCTGAGGGCAGTTACGTCATCCTAACACTGAGAGCACTCTTTGGAGCAGTCAGTGGAAATCGCTATTACTCGTTTAAAACTTACTCCTGCAGTTGTTGCTATATCATTCAATATTTAAAATAATTGGGCTATTCATTGTTTAAAACTAAATTCAGAAATTTGATTTCCATAACTTGAAGAGGCTATAATAGCAAGGGTTAATTTAAACGGAGGGGTCCGACCATCCCAAAAAGGCGTACGGGATGTCGTGATTTCGCGATTTTGCCAATGATTTCGTGACTTCCTTTTTGATTTCGCGAGTTCGCCAAAGATTTCTTCTTTCTTTTCGGGATTTCGCCAAAAATTTTCTTCCTTGATTTCGCGATTTTGCCAATGATTTTGTGATTTCTTCGTTGATTTCCGGATTTCTTGACTTCTTCAAAGATTTCGTGATTTTTTCTGAAAGATTTCGCGATTTTGCGAGAAGCGTACGGGATTTCGCGTAAATGTCGGACGCCTTGGCATGACCCATGCGTTGAATTTAAAATATTTTCACTGGCCTCTGTCTATTTTTTAACTGAAGTATTTTTTGTCTCATCCTCCTTGTTCTCTCACTGGCGCTCACAAAAATGTCGCCCCGTTTTAGCTAGTGGACCTTTACCATTTATTTGTTAGGGTACTGCAAAATTCCGCTCAATTGTCGCAGCCAAAGAACAAGTCACGTAAACACATTTCCGTATTTTCTAAGTGCGGTTGGGGGTGGGGAGTTCGTATGTGCTAATGTGGTACAGTATTCATCTTTTCTAACTTGCTATGGTTACGTTGACGTATGCATTCTTCAACTAAGGTCAATCACGCCTACTTGGTCTATATTAGCAGTCATTGTCACATAAGATTATGGGATCGTAGAACTTAGCAAGACAGCAGGAATGAGGTGGAAATCCCCAAAATTATCCCTTTTGTGAATAAAGTCACGTATAATTTTCCCTTGCAGCGTATAATCGATCATGTGCAATCGAAATTATAGGTGGTACGCTATTATCAACCAATTTTCACCTCGGAGATGTGTAACTTGTAGGTTTTCAACATCAGTTTGAATGTAGGCTTGCATTTTCTCGTTCCTAAAATTCTCAAAATATTTTGTTGGGCACATATTTTCTTTGTGAGTTGCGCAAATTTTCATGTGACGTGTAACAATTTCAGCACTGTTAAGGGTAGCGCCAACGCCAGCAAGAGGCTGGTCACTCATAAAACTTCAATCGATAAGCGAATCACTCGCCTCATTGTCTGAGCACACAAGACGTAAAACTAATTCGAGGCTGACTATACTTTTTTATCTTTCAGAGCGCTTACGTTTCGTGAAACTTATCAAGAAGAAACATTTTTCCGTAAAATGGATCTTTATTTGAAAGACTTATATGAAAAGGCATCGCAAACTGACAGTTGGAGTCCACTCGGCATAAAAATCATTTTTGAAGCATCAAAGCTATACTTTGTAGGACTGGTAGTAGCGACGGTCGTACTCGTAAAAGAAATACTTAAAAGGTATTTTAAAGATCCGCGTCGTCATTCTCATGCCAGAAAGAAAGCTGTTGATCAAAAGTCAAAGAAACGTTTCGTGGAAATTATGTTTGATCCATTTACCCCTTTTAAGTTATCCTAAGCAACAAAATATCGTATGCGTTAGCTCTTTTCAGTTATTTTTAGAATTGAGACCGAAAAAAATATTTTATCATATAAAATTACATAACCGATTATACTGAACTGGCACTTAGAAATATTGCACAAAACTAGTATATTATGGTAAGGATAAAAATGATACGTTTAATTACACTATTTCAAAAGGTAATCTAAAGTTTTCTAAACACGCATCCAAAATTTAGCAAAATGTTTCCAACCACGAGACTGTAAAAAGTATTGAACTGAAATAGCTCATCCACCTTGAATTTATACCAAAAGTATTAATTCATTGTAACTTCTTAAGCATTCTATTATGATGCGGCTTCCATTCTGCAAAATCATCTACTGGTCTTTCGTCTACACCACACAGACACCAAACTGTAACACTGGCTTCTTCTCCAACATCGTCGTTAGGCTTAAACTGTACGCGGCGAGCAACTAGGGTTACGAGAAACGTCTTACTTCCCAATGGCAGGGCTTCCACCAATTGCTCACGCACTTGCGCATTTTCTTATTCCGTAGTGTGAATCAATCGCCTTATATACCCTATATTTACAAAAGTTCTGATATAATTGTTCCCAAGAAATATAACGTTAATGATAGCTATGTTTAAAATTAGTTTAGGAATTAAGTTTATTAAACTGACTTAACTATATCATTTTCTTTTTGAAGAACATTAGAAGGAAATATTTTAAATATTTTTCGGCATTACGATTCTTTTAGTAGTTGTGTAGCTATAATGCTCTGTTTCATCTCAATATTCCAAGAACATCTTTTGATATTAACATTTCAAATTTGGTGTTTACTTTTTAATTTAGCTTTACTACATTTATATATTAATCAAAAATGTCTTGATTAGAATCAAGACTTAAAAAGTATCGATAAGACTGAGGTTATCACTTAACTTAAGGTTCAGATATTAATTTTTCTTTTTAATTGAAACTTAAAGGCATGCTTAAGAAAAAACAAGGTTCCATTACCGTTTTCCGTTGAAATAACTTATTTTACAGGTAATCAATTTCAAAAATTTACTTATCTCGGGTTTTCGGGCACAATTCCATTTTTCCAAAACATTTTATCATTACATTAATTACTTTTGAGAGAGTACGTGTATGACTTTGAGTTTTAAAAGGTTCCCCCATTTGTGCCCGACATGCTTCGCAGTGGAACAGTTGAAAACAATGGCGGAAAATTAAGTAGGGACAGTTAGATTTTTACTCGTGGTTATGCAAAATGATGTAATGTCTAGTGTACTTTAGTCAACAGTCATACTGTTCATTCTCATAGCTCAGGACATGATTAATGCTACTCACCAATTTCTCTCTCTAGTTTTTAACAATTTTTTTGAGACTATTCAGTGCCGCTGGTCGCACATGATGATATTTCAACTACAGTTTACATCAATTCTCCGTGGTCGTACTATTAGCGGATTAAGCACTAATTTGTTCTGGACATGTCTCGAAAGGGTGCTTGTTGTAACTTTTTAAAGCAGTGTTGCCAATGTGTGGGTAATCTCTCACATCGTGGGAAATTTAGGTTTGGTGTTAGGCTCTGTGGGGAAAAGGTAATATTTTTTTCCGAAATCGATCAAATGTCTGAATTTTCCTGTTAAAGGGTTAATAGTGCAGACTGTGCAGTTAAAATTAGTGTATTTTCCCAAAATTTTGTCCGGTTTAATAATTTCATGCGAAATTTTGAAATAAATTCGGTGATTTTAAGTTTGGCACTGAAAAACAAAGAAAGCATATTTTGAGAATTTTAAAGCTTTGTAGCATTTTGGAGCATTTGTACATATTGTCAAATCCATGCGGAGTGATATTCCATTTTAAGCTTAGTAGGATAAAATAGTCCAGATAAATATGACTGTAAAAAAGGGGGTGCGAGAAATGAGTGAAATTTTAAAATGGAATTGGGAAAATCCACTTTCTAACATTAGCAGCACTGATTTGAAAGTTTTGGTCATGGCTAAACAGACCGCTCATTCAGTTTTCTATTGTTTTAAAGCTTATTTTGACACGTTATCTCTCAAAAGTAATTAATGTAATGATAAAATGTTTTGGGGGAATGGAATTGTGCCCGAAAACCCGAGATAAGTAAATTTTTGAAATTGATTACCTGTAAAATAAGTTATTTCAACGGAAAACGGTAATGGAACGTTGTTTTTTCTTAAGCATGCCTTTAACTTTCAACTAAAAAGAAAAATTAATATCTGATCCTTCAGACAAGTGATAACCTCAGTCTTATCGATACTTTTTTAAGTCTTGATTCTAATCAAGACATTTCTGATTAATATCTGCAACTTCAGTCTTAATTGTTTATTAATTTATTTTAATGTTGAAACCGCGGTTGATTTTAGCCATTATTTCATCGCGTATTCCTTCATACCATAGAATCGGCATTATTATTTAATTTCCGATTCCCTTATTCCACAGAATCGGCATTATTAATTAATTCCCGATGGGGGTTGACCAGAAATATACCAGATGTTCCCACGCAGATCATTCTTAAAGACTGTTTTAATGCCATTGTTCCAACAACATTTAAATACTTTCATGTTCAACATGAATGACTTTTAAGTATGTCTTATTCTGGCAGATGGTGAAATAGGCAAATTGTGGTTAACGTGACTATAAATAAACTAACTACCAATAATTTGGGAAAGGTAGCAATATTTTGGTAGAAAAACATCCAATTTAATATTATCGTTCTAAATGGGGCAATTTGATAATAATTTGAAAGCAATAACAGGCGAAAGTTTAGTACAACATCGCTACTTTGGTACTGTTAGAGATTTTCTTTTTTGTGTATTTTTGAAAAAGCTGGCATAAGCTACTTTAAGGTCCGCCCTCGTATTGACTTCTAGTTGGTTTCTGACTTAGGTATTGAAAAATTGTAGGGTAGAATATTAGGTACCGTGTTAGGGCAGGCAATGGAACTGTTTAGCTTTAGCATTAAGCATTGGAAATAAATATTTATTTATACTTATGAAATGAATGGTGAAATAACGTGTTGTCAGCTATTTAGGTCTTGAGTACAGTAATTTAATAACTATAAAAATTATGGTCAATAATTTTATTCAAGAAAAGAGTTCTTTAATGAATAATTATAACATTATCTGGAATTTTGAAGTTAAGTTTTGTTTAATAATTCCTTGTGAATCATTAAAGAATTAAATAACATTGTGAATATTTAGTTTTTTGAGTGTTTTAAAAGCTTTAAACACGTATGATGATGTTCTGTTAATGCACGAAAGATTTATTTTATGTACACTTTTGGTTTGGTATAGCTGCATTTATTTACAGCATTTAATTTGGGCTTAAATTCCCATAATTGATTTGTTATTATAAATTATATTATTAAATTTTTTTTCTAGTAATATTTTTTGTTTTCCATGTTCAAGCTAATAGTTGCGTATTTTATAAGGTTTTATTCCTAGTTGCGTATTTTATAAGGTTTTATTCCTAGTTGCGTATTTTATAAGGTTTTATTCCTAGCTTCCGAAGGAAAATTTAATTTTTGTCTCCAGAATGGTTTTTAAAATAATTAGTGATTTGTTCTCGTAAAATTTTCAATTCAGTGGTAAATGTAAGTTTCACTACGTAATCATTGAAGAGATAAATGAAATTTTCAAAGACAATCATACGTGAACGATGGACTTAAAGTCCAACATTAATGTTGAATGCCTATAATAATTTTGATAATCTCTCAAGTGAACTTTTCCATTTTTAAAAAGTGTTTATATGCATTTAATCCTAGGTCTCTCAAATTGGGAATTTATAATACCCTAGATGCCAGAAAAACAGTAATTTTTTTGTCTCCTATAAAGGGGGGGGGAGGGGTGTCTTTGTTAAATCACCTTTAACATTTTTAAAGATGCTTTTTAAAAGCGTACTGATCTGTTGATGTAAAATATGAGTTGTTCAGATGCCCTTTAATTGTTAGTGATAATTCTACTTCATTTCACAAACATTTTTCGTATTCATTATTATTGCATGATAGCGTTAGTGGTTAATGAGTGAGTGTCATTAATTGTCATCTTTAATTACCGATTTCATCGAGCTTCTTTTGTTTGTCAATCGTTCTTTGCGATGTTTTAATTACGAAGTTTAAATGCAAATTTAATTGCGATGGTTTTAATTATGAAATTTCAATGCAAATTGAATTGCGATGGTTTTAATTATGAAGTTTCAATGCAAATTGAATTGCGATGGTTTTAATTATGAAGTTTCAATGCAAATTGAATTGCGATGGTTAGAATTACGAAGTTTCAATGCAAATTGAATTGATAGTCCACGGTGATGAAAGATTAACGAGTGAAGTAATTGAGGTTTAATCGGGTGGTGAAGGAAGGGGGATTTGGGGTGTTTCACCACCCTCGGACACGGGGTAGTCAGTTCCTGTAGGGTAGGCATTCTGAGACTGACAAGTCCCTTATTCCCTCAAAACTTTGTCGCCCAGAAGCTAGGCTTACAGAAGTGAGCTAAACTTCCGACAGTACATATACAGCCGTTATTAGGCAACCCTTGTTTGAAGAAGTTATTTTGCGAATCCTTTTACGAGCTTCTATTTTGTTTGTGGACCAATTGCCAAGTCGTAAAGGAGTTATGTAGCGAAGTTGAAGCATTGGGATATATTTTTGGAATTGGTATAGTTGAAGCCAACACAAAGGTTGTTTCTTTGTACATCTTTGTTGTTCTTAATCCAAAGTCACTTTCACTCTTTGAACGTGCCAATCCAAAGCGTCTGAATATCAGTAGAGAAATTGAATATGGATATTTCTTGATATGTCGTGTCTGTCGTAGGACTTGTTGGGGTTTTTTTTTTTCAAAATGATAGTTCGGGAAGTTCTATTGGTCATAGTATTTTTAACTGTACATTTTAAGTATTTTATATTACTCGTGTTGGCTATGATGCAATATCTTTCTGTTGGCGCATGTTGATACGATAGGAAATTACTGATTTGTCGAAAGAATGTTGTACTTGGTTATATTAGTTGTGTAAATGGCGAGGGGGGGCGGGTTGAAGTAAAACTTTACCATTTACTGGCTATTATATGTGCATTTAAATATAATATTTTAGGCTATGTTTTTAAAATTTTGTCACGCAACTATTAGCTTAAACTTGAAGAACACTGCGTGCATGGGTTACCAAAAAGACAATGAAATGGTTATTAAACTTAAAATTATTTTTTTTAAATTTTCCAGAAAATTTTTGCAAATTCTACCCTGTTTATTTATAGGAAACGTCACCTATCACGCAGATAGATTACCCTAGCTGTTTAGAAACACTAAGAGAATATGCAAAACTTCCTGGAATATTTTGATTGAAAAAAATAGTTTAGTTATTTTTTATTTATGGGGGCAATGTCTATATTTTTTTAGTGACGACAATAGTGAAAGTCTGTTCAGTTTTAAGTAGCCTTTTTACGAGCTTATTAAGAAATAAAATTTCATTGCAACGCTTTACTAACAGGGGTTACGCTTTTATTTTTTTTTAACTCTTGGAAATTCTAAAATTAAAGCAAGATTCGTGGTTTTTTTTCTCTCGTAGCAATAGCTAGGCCCTACAACCCTCCCTCCGCTCCCTTTTAACAGCTATTGCCAAGACAACTCCGAAATGAACCTTGAACCAACGTAAACCTTAAAACTTTCTCGAGGGCCGATAAGTTTGCCTACCCGCAGAAAGTCATGAATTACTCTAAGGTAATACGAAACTATTCGTACATCTCTGGCAGGATGTATCGTAAAGATATCCAATATAACAGTTCACACAGAACACTTTGGAATCACAAAGATATTCAATAGAGTGATTCACACAGAACACTTTAGAATCACAAAGATATCCAATATAACGGTTCACACAGAACACTTTGGAATCACAAAGATATCCAATTAAGTGGTTCACACAGAACACTTTGGAATCACAAAGATATCCAATATAACGGTTCACACAGAACACTTTGGAATCACAAAGATATCCAATTAAGTGGTTCACACAGAACACTTTGGAATCACAAAGATATCCAATAGAGTGATTCTCACAGAACACTTTGGAATCACAAAGCTATCCAATAGAGTGGTTCACAATGAACACTTTGTATCTATAAGAGGTACAAAAGAAATAGGTACACGCTTCACACACAGAACTGTGAATCCAAAGTACACTCAGATTTAGATGATGTACTACAAAACTTGAAAAAAAAATTACGTTTTAATTTCGAGGCGAACGATAATCTTTTTTAAAAAAAGTAAAATTTTTATCCTATATAATTTTTTCTTCTGTATAACACTGGCCCTACAACCCTCCCTCCGCTCCCTTTTAACAGCTATTGCCAAGACAACTCCGAAATGAACCTTGAACCAACGTAAACCTTAAACTTTCTCGAGGGCCGATAATTTTTACATAGTCATGAATTACTCTTAAGGTAATATGAAACTATTGGTACATCTCTGGCAGGACGTGAAACCATCTGATACGTAACATTAATTTTAGTGTTTACTACGGGTTCATTTTTTTAGGAATCCGGACGCTTAACATTCCCTTTAAAATGTCTATACTCTTTCCAAAAGCAGAACAGTGACGTCAGTCAAGTTACTGACGAATCTCTCTCTTTTTCTAATCATAGTATCGCTGACCTCGTACCAGCCGTTGTCATTTCTCACAAAGTTCACATAATGTCCCGCGACTAACGATTCAGCTTTTGTGAAAAATCACCCCTTTAGTTTTAAAAAGCATCTTGTTCATTGTGACTTTTTGAATTTCAAAACTTGATATTTTAGTCGAAATCTTAATTGGTCGACCATCTTTGAAATCGCCCCGTAGAAGACAAAGAAACACGTACTTTCCACTGGATATTAATACATCACGCTCTTGTATTTTTGGCTTGTTACAAAATAAGCATCGCACTTCTGTTAATCTCATCCTTTTTTCTAGAGATTTCCAATCAATTTTATCTCTGTTTTCTAGCGGAAGATTGAAAATGTTGCTTTGAACAATATTTTCCGAATTTTGTTCAACTTAACAATTGGGGCATTTGGTAACGTTTCGAGACTTAGACCAAAAAATATCTTTCAGAGCCTTAGAGTAATCGGCTTCCGTTTCTTGGCTTAGTGTCATCAAGAGGACCATCAAAAATTCACTGCTCATTTTGCGTAAAGTGAATACCACAAGCCACAAACTATTGTCAGTTCCAAGCCTTTACGGCTAAAACTTCCTTGAGAACTCTCGATGTCGTTTATCGTGTTATGTAGGCAGCGTAAAACAGGTTTATCTACGAATGATCCGTTGTAAGATTTGAATAAAAAAAATTTTCTCTTAAATCAGGCACTAATAATAGTAGTTGCAAAACGCTATTTGAATAGCATGTTACTTGATCATCGTTATTTAAACCTATCACGGGAAAACTATCCAAACTGTGTTGGTCCTTCCTTTCCCTCTTTCTCATTTCCTGCGCCGTATCGTCACATCTCTCTTCCTCGCCTTCTAAAATGCTTTTACATAGAGTAGGTGCGTTTCTTTTTCTACCTCGGCTTTGTTATGACTCCGTTATTTTCAATAGAGATTAATACATATGGAAATCATAAACGGCTGAGCAGACCATAGTCTCTGACCAACATATTTTCAAGATTTGGCTTAGCAGAATGCCTCGTAACTGATATCGGGCCGTGTTTCACAAGTACAAAATTTGAACATTTACCGCCATGAACGGAGTTAAACACGTATTCTCTGCGCCGTTCCATCCAGCCACAAATGGTTTAGCCGAGAGGTTTCTCCTGACGTTGAAAAGGAATTTGAAACACTCTCACCCTTCAACGTCCATCCAACAATAACTGGACAATTTCCTTATGACACACCGCAACACGCCTCATGCAACTACGGGGGAAACCCCTGCCAACATGTTTTTAAAACGCAGTCTAAGAACGCGTCTCAGTCTAATTAAACCAGACATTAGCGACAAAGTTCGATCACAGCAAATTTCACAAGTTCTCCCTAGAGCTATTGGTTCAAACAAACCGTTTGAAGTCGAAGAAACCATATACGCCCGACATTATCGAACTGCCAAGCCTAGTTGGACACCAGCTACCGTGATAGCCCGAACCGGGCCTGTGTCTTATAAAATTCATGCGAACGAAAACATGATATGGAGACGACATCAGGACCAAATTAGCGAACGCAAGGATAACTCTAATCAAGACGAGTTAATCCCGCAACCTACTTCACCGACACAACCCCATTCTCCCCTTTCTTTACCCATAACTATTCCACCTTCGGAACAATCTAGAACTCCAACTGCTCAAACACAGCTCAACACACCAGGCAATAGTACTACCTCTTGGCAACAACGTCATCGGTCATCTCTGACCCCAGAGCGACCTCAGGAAAACCCGGTAACTCAACCGAACGAGTCAACGCCTGTGATTCGACGATCCAAACGGCATATTAAGCCTCCTAAGCGCCTTAATCTTTAATGTGATAAAGAACTTGGACATATAGTGAATTTAAAGCTTAAGTTCCTATTTAATAATTCAAACTTATTAGTGATATTTTAAAATTGTTGTTCCTATATTTGTAAACAAATATTTTCAATAAGTCATAACTTCAAATGTAAATTGGGAGGAGTGTTATGTTTGTAAAACCTAAGTACAGATGGCGCCAGCCTCTTCATTGGGAGGTTTTTTAATCTAGCTCTATTGCTTTCTTTAACTATAAGAACGGAGTAGACACGCGCTAGAAGCCAGGGTTAATAAACGTAACGCTCGTCGATAGAAACAACCCTAGATTGATAAAGAGATGACATGTTCTGAAAGCAGCCTCGATAGCGCAGTAGGTAGCGCGTCAGTCTCATAATCTGAAGGTCGTGAGTTCGTTCCTCACTCGGGGCATGATTTTGGCGCTTATTTTCGTTAATTGGATACTTCATTGATAAAGAGGTGAGATGATCTAATAACAGCCTTGATAGCGCGGTAGGTAGCGTGTCAGTCTCATAATCTGAAGGTTGTGAGTTCAATCCTCACTCGGGGCATGATTTTCGTTAATAGAATACTTGATTGATAAAGAGGTGAAACGATCTTATAACAGCCTCGATAGCGCAGGAGTTAGCTCGTCAGTCTCATAATATTAAGGTCGTGAGTTCGATCCTCACTCGGAGCATGGTTTTATTGCTGATTTTCGTTAATAGAATACTTGATTGATAAAGAGATGAAATGATCTAATACCTGCAGTAGAGGTAGTATCAAGTCTTATCTAAGAGAGCGACTGCTCTCCTAGAATATCTCTCTTCCTCTGAGTAGGGGTTCCTAAATTTTGGCTCAAATGAAAAATCGTACCTGCTCTGCTTGTTAATTGTGTGCCCAAATGATCCATTGATGCCCATAGTAACTTTTAACAGTGACAGATTTTCACTTGCCTCATCACACACCAGCTCTAAGGTTTGGAAACCATAGGTATAGAAGGCTTCGATTGTTTCATACAAGCTACTAGTAATTTCTGTTGGAAGGGGAATAGCGATGTGAAATATAGGCCAATAATATCAAACTCCGATGTCATATTTTTCCAAAGAAACTGTAGAACATTCTGTGATGGTGCAGGTGTTCTCCTACTTGTTTTAAAAAATATTGGTTAGTACTGGAAAATCTTCTTCATCCATTGCGTAACCAACAAATTCGTGGGTTTTAGAAGTCCACATGACTTTATCGATGACTAAAATTCCATCCTCTTTTGGGACTTCTAGTCCTAGTCGTACTCTTTCTTCCTTCCAATTGAAGTATTTACTTTGCTGTTCAAACAGGTACTCTTTAACTACACCAGGTGGATGGTAAAATTTATTACTTTTCTCCCTAAGAGTCGGTTCACTTCGACTTGCCACTGCTAGAGCAATTTTCAGCGTGATGGAAGTCCATTGCCCCATTTTTTAACGCTTAATGATTGTGATTGATACTGTAATAAACCTCGCATCGTATTGATTGGTAACGAAGCAACGGGTAGTTATAGGTTTGTAAACTTTTGGGCATAGTACAATTTGCATTTTTAACTTTGGTTTCATTAACTCACTGACACAAAACATGACCTAAATATCCACCAATAAAAAGTAAAGCATTTCGTATATTTTTGTTCAACTATTTTGTCTTCATTTTTGAGTTGAATTTTTTTCACTGTCTTGAAAACAACATACAAATGGGATACACCATCTTCACTTACAACTAGCTCAACTGGATCTTGACAATAGTTTTAACCAATCAAACCAATGTTTTTCGTCCTTTTAATTGACAACAGGCATGCATTCTTATGACCCAATTTAATCTGAAAAAACGTTTTTGTAGGTGAATCCAGACATAATTAATAATTTATATTAATTTTATCCTTACCTCATATTGTATTTCAGCGAAAAAATCTAAATCTACAATTGATTTCACTTCATTAAGAAACGGTGTGAAGAGTTCACCAGTTTGAGTGGACGAATTAAGAATTTCTTTTCCCGTGGTACTTGTTGACTTATCTAACTTATTTAAACTTGATTTGCTCGTAAAATTTATTTTATCTAACGAAAAGAAGCACTGTGTGGAGATAGTTTTTGTCAAAAGGCTTAACTACCAACTTGGTTTTTTAACATGCGTATCGCAAACCCTCGCTTCTGTTAATATATTACACATCACCGATCTGTTGTAAACTTTTGGCCTATTCATTAAATAGAAATTGCACTGCGTACTTGCGTCACTAACTAGACTTATATCTAATATTTTACATTCATTCCGTCCTAATGCCAAATCTCCACCACTACTGGTCGCCATCTTTAAAACTACGTCATAAAATTACCTCGTTAATTTCAGTGGTGGCCGGTAGGTAGCGTAAATAGAAACGAGGTTATTACTTAGGGGAAGAACAGAAGTAGCTCCTTATATACAGAAACAGATTTTTAGTAAAGCACTCGCCTCCACAATGGGCTCCATGGCGGTTCCGAAACTTCTGCTTATTTTCTTCTGATAAAGTGTATAAAATTCAAAAATATTTATATGAAACTTGGTCGTACATGGGATGAGAACTTTTACGGTGTAGCAGTTTCAAAGCAAAGCTTTGCATATTTTTGCAGGTTTTTGGCACGATATCACTTCTTTTCATTGGTTTTGTTTTTAAAGTGAGAACTAGAAAAATATTTAAAGAATGTTGATAATTTTTAAATTTTTCCTTGCTTTATTAAATACTAAATCAATCCCAAGTAAATCCCTAATTTAAGGTTTCTAGCTCTTCTGGAAGTACCTTAGAATTTTCATGATCGGTCAGTGAGTTAAATAATGAAAATTTGACTTAAACTAATTCGTAAACTATATTAGGTACAAATTCGTAATTTGGCGATAGAGGCAGGCCCAATACGTTGTTTTAGTCAGTGAATTTCACAATTTGACCTTTAACCAGAACGAAGATATTAGGGCTTAAAAGTGCCTAAGTTGCTACGAGAAAAGAGTGCACGGAGTGCTTTTATTTAGAAGCTGTGCACCAAGATATTTTCCCTCCCAATTAGTTGGTGAATTTTTCTAAGGGCCCGACTCATAACCATTCCCGGGGCCCGCAAAGTCTCTCGACTTCCCTGAACACCAGGTCCAAACGTTTTCTAAATTATTATTTCAAAACTAAGGATTATAAGAAAAAAATAGTTATAAATCAGCAAAATATGACATTAAAATAAATCAATATTTTAAGGGAGCGGTAGCTCCCTAAGATAAGGTCTAGGACCCTATTCTCTAACTGCATTTGGATCGTTCCTAATCCAAGTGATTTGGATTTGGGGTCGATTCATCCCCAAATCACACTAATCGGTATTCTGTAACTCCAAATCCCTTTTCATTTGGTTCAAACCCTATTCAATCATTTGGCCAGCCAAATCGTCATTTGGATAGCTCTTTTCGCCTTTTTCACCCCGTTTGTCGCCGCCATTTTTTTTAAGTGGAAAAAAATTTAAAGTGGGTTGCTTTTTCGTTGTCATTTTCATAGTTTTTGAGGATTTGCTCATGGATAGATTTTAAATATAATATAAAGTAGGTTTCAAGCTTTAATATAAGCCTAATCTTATAATTTTCCACCTTTTTATTGTCCCACAATCTATTTCTAAACTTGGCACTTTTTTTAAGGCGGTGAAATTGCGCTAAGCCTTGGCTTACCGTTGATTTTTGGCATTTAATTAAAAATGTTTACCTCTCGTTTCCCGTTACTTCGCCTTCTCGTATCGTCGTATTTGTAAAGTTTAGACTTTGAAAGTAGTTTTGCGTAAAACGTCCGTATTTACGAATTCAATATGTTTTTTTTTTGTAGAAGGGACGCGCCTTGCATTTGAATTTCGTTCCCTCAACATTACACCCTTTGACGGGTTGTTTTCGCCCTCTATTTTTATTCCGTTGCTTCCGCCCCTAGACAGCTGTTTTAGGGGCTGTAGTGGACTAGTAGCTTGTGTTATTTACTAAAAGTGTACGCATTCAATGCGTTGCTTTTGCATATTTATGATTTTAATCATGGTGCGGGTCGAGGCTTACGAATTTAACGTGTTTTGTGAAATAAAATAACAAGCGTGGACACTGTGTGATCTATGTTTTAAGAGGAATTTGGCGACGAGGGACGACAGACTCGACAGTAAGTAAAACGGTATGAGGCCTTTGCCCCACGTTGACTGAGGGTCTGAGTCTGAGCCCCTTTGTCACATTATCTCTAATTATCACATATAATAATGATTTCAACCTCCTGTGACGAGAAGATTGTTATAAAGTTGGTAACTCTCGATTTTGAAGGTAGATACTGTCTATTGACACTTGAAGTTCCGAGAGGGAGTGACGTACATTTGGTTTGGATAACGGTTTGGCGAGAGATCCAAATGTCGATTTGGATTTCGGTTAGAGAATACGGTTTTAAGCGCCCTATCCAAATGGAACCGATCCAAACGTTTAGATTTGGATTATCATCCAAATGATTTAGATCCTTAGAGAATAGGGTCCCAGCTCACAGTCTTAGTGTCCAGGCCTTTTTGGCCTAAAATTTCTAGAAGAGGCCGTACTCTACACTATCAAAGGCTTTGGTCATGTCAAGGAAACCCACTGCTACAAATTTGTTCGCTTCTAGGTTACTAATGATTGATTCATGTAAGTGTAATATGCAGGTTAACGTGGAATGCCCCGGCAGAAAACCGGCTTGCATTTTGTAAAAGGCTTCGGTAGAGAGACAGTAACTTAGAAGTTGCTCATGAACGCATTTTTCCAGGACTTTTGATAAGGACGTTAGGATAGAGATTCCCCTATAATTGTATGGTTCAGTTGGGCTGCTGGACTTGTGTAATGGTATTATCTTTGCTTCCTTCCACCTACTTGGGAACGTGGCCGATTGGAAGGATGTGTTGATTATGTCGGTAAGAGGTTTGGCTATCAATATCGCTAGACCCTTTATCAGTGAAACGGTTAAGCCATCGCTCCCGGTGGCTCTACTATTCGGTAATGCTTTTAGATGCTTAAATACCGTCATTTCGTCGACGTTTTGGAAGGTATAGTGCGTCAGGGAGTTAGAGTCCTGCATCGTTAACTGTTTTGTGGATCCCACGGGTCTGCTGGCAGTGGTATTGGCGAAATAGTCGTTTAGAATTCCTGCAATGTCCGCTGGATCCGGGTAAATCTTGTCAGCTACTCGCATGGTGGTTATTGGTTGTTTCTTGGGTTTTAAGTGAGGTTTCAGGACCTTCCATAGGGCGTTAATTGATCCAGGTTTTCCCAAATATTTATTGAAATAGTTGGACTTGGCTTCGGTGACCGCCTTGTTAACATTATTACGAAGCCTCCGGTATAATTGTAACAATTCCGGGTTTTTGTTACACCTTTTCTTTGTTATATCTCGGGTGTGCATAAGATGTTTCACGCTGTTGGTTAACCATGGCGGACGAGAGACGGCTATCCGTTTTCGAATGAATGGGGCAAATATGTCTAAGTGCGTGGTTATTGCTAGTTCAAGATCTCTTACCCCTTGATCTACGTCGTGGATTTTGAGGTTGTTTAGTGCCCGAGCTAGTTCTTCTATAAATTGCTCGAGATTCAAGTTCCGATAGTCCCTGACATTAGTGATTGTTTTCACTGTACTAGGGCATTTCTTTTTCCTTGTGCAGAAGATTAGATCATGGTCTGAGTTCCCGTATGGTATTACACCACTGTTAATGATCCGATGCGGGCACGTGGTGCATATATGGTCGAGTAATGTGGAGCTAGTTGATGTCGTTCTCGTTGGTTGTGTTATTAGTTGCTTGAACTAGGATAGTAAGTTTAGAATTGCTTTGGTCTTGGGTTCGAGGGGTTTCTTCATTAGGCCCCAGTTGAAGTCGCCTGTTAGGGTGATTTCCGAGTTATGCCTAGGGTCGATATGAGAAAGGAGATTCTTGAAGACACGCGCCAGTGTCTCAGAGTTCTGTAGATCAGGTGGGTAGTAGCAGACGACGATTTCCAACGGCTTTGGCTTGGGTTTGTTCAGTGTACACCATATGTACTCTGATGGCAGGTCATATTGGGGGTCCAAAATGGCATTCCCACTAAGTGGTAAATTGGATTTATAGTAAACGCATACACCTCCGCCTCGTTGGTTTACTCTGTCCTTTCGGAGGAGATTGTAATTAGCGATGTTGATCACTGCGACAGGGATATTTTGGTTGAGCCAGGTTTCTGTGACCCCGGATGATGTTAATCAAGTCCGGAAGGTGTGGGATTAGGCTTTGTATATTGATATGTCCCACGCGAAGACCCTTGTGTCCCGTAGTGCCGTGCTTTGGTGACTGTCAGTTTTTAAATTGGTTTTGCTTGTCGGTACGTTGATCCTGTGTTCTTTTAACATGGTGATCTCTGTAGCGGCTTATTGTAATAGGGTTTGGCCAGTTTTCTAGGTTCAGAATTACTGATTCGTGCTCTTCAGTACATTCCACTATGAACGCTTTATGCCATGTGTGTTTTTGGGAGATTTCTTTCACTACCACTTCATCTATGCCTTGATCGGAAAGGTGTCCCATGATGTCTGACTCACATATGTCCTTGTCGCAGTTCGATAATCGATAGGTACGCTTTGGGATGTATGCAAGCGTACAGTCCTGCGCATCTTCATTTGTCCCGAAAATCCTTTTCGTTTCCCGAGCGTTTGTTTCGGACAGGCATATGCAGAAAATGCCCTTAGGCCACTTCTCGGGTAGTAAGAAATCATCCTTGTCAGAGCCCGATCGAACTACGAAACATCTGTATCGGCTCCTGGAGCTTAGGGATTTTACTGTTAGTCGTATATCAGATATTGATAGATTATTTCTTTCGATGTAAGCTTGAATATCACTTTCTGAAGCTTCGTTTGAGCAATGGCCGATAAAGTAGTCATTGAACTTCCCAGTTGTCTTGATTTTACACGCGGCGGCTCGCTCGTACGACATGAAGCCCTTCGATAATTTCACTTTCTGGTGCGTACTTAATTTACTCGTGTACTCTGGTTTCTTACCCACAAGTTGGTCATTGCGAACCAGCAATGGTGGCTGATTCGTGGAGTATGGTCGCAAAGGTACATTTTTGATTGTTCGAAATTAGCGCAATAACAATTAAAACTTTATTTTATTGTCATTTTTCACACTGGTCATTACTTTTTCTTGTTTATTATAGAAAAAATCATCGGTAAAATGCTCCGGACAAATTGCAATGTTTAATGAATTAAACTGTTTAAACGTGGAAATAAATCTTGGCTTTGACATTAATTTAGCCATTCTTGGCACCTATAATAATGGGTAAAAATATTAGGCTTAGGAGCAAAATCTTAATTTTACAGCAAAAACCATATTTAGGTATTTCTGTTACTATTATAAATATTGATTACCTTTCGAAATCTTTTGGGAACCTGAAGAAAGAATTCTCGCAATTATTTCTTGAATTGTCGCAATTTTCAAGAGCACAACGTTGTTTTATAATGTATGAAAGTTCCGCCATAGGCCCAACTAACAAATCTTTTGAATTTTTATAACGGCTCAGATCTCGTTCGCGGGTTCTGAGGCGTGAAAGGGAGAACACGATGGGCTTGAATTTGCCATGCGCAGAACTTGTTTTACCTCACGGGTCCAACTCTAATCCAATCAGAAAAATAAGAGATTTATTTTCGTCGCTCAACGACATATGGTACTACAGTCAACTTCGTTATTAGTCACGTGATCCTATCCCTTAGATGGAGACGAGACCAAGCCATCTTGTTTATTTGTTGGTTGGGTCTATTGCGTACAGCCTACTACACGTATTGAAACTTAAGCCTAGAGCTCCGTGCATTCGAGCTAAAAAAACTCGCAGATATTTTAAATCCTGTAGATCCTGATGTTTTTTGTCTCTTGACAGCACGTACAAATCTACGTTACATAGAGATATAGCTTTGTGCTTGCTGACAACCGATGTTGTAACGGAGTATATACAGAATAAGCTGTCGCTCGAGATAGTGAGTTGCCTGTAGAGTGAAAACTATTTCCTCACGCGCATTATTTATCCATAGTTTTTACAATGAACAAATACAAAAAGAAAAACTTTTTTGTGTTAGAAACAGTGTGCCCTTTCTCAAAAAATACATTTCTATTATGTAATTTTTACATAGTTACTTTGATTTAATACTGATCTGCCTTTACTTAAGGCAAATTAAAAACGAAAGTTTGTTCATTTTTACACGTTTCAGAGGTTTGGTTAATACATCTACAAGCATAGAATCGGTGGTACAGTAATCAAAATGAAACACATTTCGTAATTATTTTATAAAATTAAATCGAATATCGATGTGCTTGGTTCTTTCAGTTACGTTTTCATTCTCAACCATTTTTAAAAAACTTTGGTTACAATTAAAAATTTTGGTTTCAACGTTTTCTTCCTTAAAACCTTCCAAAAGTTTTCCAAGCAAGAACGCTTCTCTACAGGTTTCCGCTAGTGCAACGTATTCTGCCTCTTTGGACGACAAAGCGACATTTTGCTGCTTTCGACTAATAGGTATTGCGCCTCATGGTTTTGTAAACTTCATGTCACCTGGAAGAATATCTGACAAAGAAATTACGTTAGACAATGGATAAATAGATAAGCTTGAGATTGGTGATAGCATTATGGCGGAGCGTGGATTCATCATAGGAGAAGATTTAGATCGAAGGGGTGTGAAGTTGAATATTCCTCCATTTCTTGGGAAGAAAAGACAGCTGTCCAAAATGGAAGTTGAGAAATTCAGAGAAATTGCAAATTTACACATCCACATTGAGAGAGTTATTGACGAGATCAAAAATAATCGAATTCTCAAATTCGTATTTCCAAACACCATGCATGACCAATTAAACAAAATATGGATGATATGTGGTTACTTAGCAAATACAGTTAATGAGCCGTTGCTCGACAGATTATTAAAAAATAATTCCGAAGAAGATATTTCGCTTGAAGAACCAACAACTGGCCCATCCAATGCCTAGCTAAAATAGTTTTTAATTAAAAAATAAGATAATTTTATTCAAAATTTATATTTCGGTCAAACAGTACCGAATCGAATTTGTCGAATGGGTATATACCATAAAAACAAACGCTTATTTCTTTATTTGTTACGTAAACTTTCATATTTTAATAAACAACTATTTTATTAACCAAATTTTAAAAAATAGTAACTTTGAAAGACTTACTCTATCAGTCATTTTGTACATAATAGGTGGAAAAAAACCACAGAGTTTAGGAAGCATTTTTTGACTGAAAAGGTTTTCATCGAACCTTATCCTTTGGCAGAAAGAGTCGTTTCCCGTGACTATAAAAAAGTCGCACCATTGGTATCCAGTAACTCCAAGCTGACCTTGCACTTGGTAAGAATAGTTATGGTTATCTTTTAAACACAACTGGCCATCTTTATCAATCTTTCAACACGGGGCCTGTTTTTTACTTATTGCTTCTATTATCGACAGGCCTTGTTGCTTCGCTTTAGGCAAAGTTTTAATTTCGACTAAGCCATATTCATCGATACTCTTATCAAAACATAAGCGGTCAGGTGAGGCACCTATTATTGGCATGGACGGATTAACGCAAAACCCAATCTTGAACGTTTTGACTACACCACTTTTAAAAGCTTCGTACATAGTAACAGCATCAGCTTCGTTGTTATTCCTTCTTGAACAATAACATTTCGACTGAGATCGGCTCCTTCTCTAATTGTTTCAACGTATTTTGGGGTTACGGCTTCAACTCTCCTAATTATTTCACCAAATTTTGATGCTGTTATTCTTATTTGTCGTTCAAGTTCCCAAAGCTGGCAATTTTCGGATTTTTTTATCTGATTGATCACGTGTTAGACTCTCTAACTCTATTGCTTGTTCAAGAGTTATTATACATTTTTCTGGGAACAGTGTATCTTTAAAATTTATTTTAGGGAATGGAATATCGCCTCTTGTTTTTGACGATTGTATTTCATCAGAAACTGCAGCTTGCACTTCTTCCACTAAAGAAACTGGAGCATCTTACGGTGTAAAATCGCTTTCCAAAAGAATTTTTTGAAGTATTTTTCTCTGGGACCCTAGTTTATCACAGTAGTTACTTAATCTGGCTTTCAACTTAGCATTACCTTCGGCTAATTCTTCATTGTTTAGCTTAGGCAAAGACGAGTAATTTGAAACTCCATTTGAGCGTATGTTCCCAGGTAGGAGAAACCCGTGATAAACACGTCTAAAAGCGGTGTACGGCAAACCTAATTATGAACGTGTAAGAAACCCATACCATGTCACCTCTAAACACCGTCTCATTCAAGTTAACAAATAGTGAAGATCACGTTGCTTTTATCAAATATGTAAACAATATTTGCACTTAAAATTCACGTGAAAATAATGTAAGGTAATTAAATGTTTGTACCGTGCAATTTACGTGGGTAGCACGTGTACCCAACGATTCTCAGGTACTCAAAACCCGTGATTTACTCGTCTAGAAGCGGTGTACGGTTAACCTAGTTATGAACGTGTAAAATACCCATACCATGTCACCTCTAAGCACCGTCTTATTCACGTTAACCAACAGTGAAGATCACGTTGTTGTTACTAATAAATATCATAAGATTAACTTTAAATGCGTGAAAATGAATGGCACATGATCATTTAACTTGCTGTTATATGTTGAAGTCCAAAATATATCCAGGTTAAATTTTAAACGCAAAGCTGGAAACTAACCTCCAGCTAGCCGACCGAAAACCAAATGGTTAAAACATTGCGATAGATAAGGACGTCTAATATTTTTTAGACCTCGATTTAAAATGAAAGATTTAAAAAAGCGAACGGCCGAACACCCTACCTATTTTTTAGGAGCACTATACTGAAGAAGACGTAGCTGTATTTAAAGCACTTATAAGGCAATGTTAATTTTTAATCCTTTAATATTACTCCAGGGAAAATGTCAATAGAAAACGGTACTAGATGGTAGGTGTCATTGCCATATTGGAGAAAGAGAATGTGGGCTTCAACAATTTGCTGTGAATGACGGTCGGTCTTAACAACGATGAAGTCTATACAATAATCACTTATTTATTTGTACCCATACATATCACCTGTGCTTGCCTTTCAAAAAATTATATTAATACAATTGTATGTGTGGAAATTTTATTTAAAGTGAAATACATTGTGATACTATAAATTAACAAATAATTTCATATATTAGAAATAGTATATATTTCAACTACTTTGTTAGAATCAACTTCAAGCACACGTACAAATATCTTGTTCTTTTCAACCTCATGGTCACGTGATTTGGGCATATTGAGTAACTGTTAAATTCCACTTCATGTTCACGTGTATTAGACGGCCTAAATCACCACCAAACTTAGTGTGATATTGTCCACCAATTCTCCACGTGTATTAAACGCTTTTAAGTCCCCACCAAATTAACGTGATGAGTTCAACCTAAACTCTAAGTGTTTAACACGTCTAAATATACACCACAATTAATGTGATAGTTTCAACCTATTCCCCACGTGTTTTACACGCCTTAAATCATCACCAACAATTGCGTGGTATATTCAACCTTTACTCCACATGTTTTACACGCTTTAAATCACCACCTAATTATCGTGACGTGTTCAACCAAAACCTCACGTGTTTACGCGTCTAAATATACACCACAACTAACGTGATAGTTTCAACCTATTCCCCACGTGTTTTACACGTCCTAAATGATCAGCTCTATTAACGTGATATTTTCAACCTATACTCCACGTGTTGTACACGCTTTACATCGACACCAAATTAACGTGATGTGTTCAACCAAAACTCCTAGTGTTTTACAAGTCTAAATATACTCCACAATTAACGTGATAGTTTCAACCCATTCCCCACGTGTTTTACACTCCCTAAATCAACACCACAATTAACGTGATATTATCCCTATACTACTCGTGTTTTACACGCTTTAAATCATCAGCTCTATTAACGTGACATATTCAACGTATACTCCACGTGTTTTACACTTGTTAAAAGCCCAAACACGTTATATACACTAGGAACACTCGAAATACACGTAATTTACATGGTGAACTGCTACCTGGGGTCGGTAATATAGCCTAATTATCAGTCGTTAGTAATCTTGCTTAATTACCAGTCGTCGGTAATCTAGCTTAATTACCAGCCGTCGGTAATCTAGCTTAATTACCAGCCGTCGGTAGTCTAGCTTAATAACCAGTCGTCGGTAATCTAGCTTAATTACCGGTCGTCGGTAATCTAGCTTAATTACCAGTCGTCGGCAATCCGGATTAATTACCAGTCGTCGGTAATCCGGCTTAATTACCAGTCGTCGGTAATCTAGCTAAATTATCAGTCGTCGGCAATCCGGATTAATTACCAGTCGTTGGTTATCCGGCTAAATTACCAGTCGTCAGTAATCTAGCTAATTTTCCAGCCGCTGGTTATCTAGCTTAATTACCACTCGTTGGTAATCCGGCTAAATTACCAGTCGTCGGTAATCTAGCTAAAAAATCAGTCGTCGGTAATCTAGCTTAATTACCAGTCGTCGGTAATCTAGCTTAATTACCAGTCGTCGGTAATCTAGCTTAATTACCAGTCGTCGGTAATCTAGCTTAATTACCAGTCGTCGATAATATAGCTTAATTACCAGTCGACGGTATTCTAGCTTATTACCAGTCGACGGTAATCTAGCTTAATTACCAGTCGTCGGTAAAAACTACATCCAAACAAAAAAACCCTCCTTATACATTAAGAGCAGTATGAAGTCTTATCTAAGAGAGCTACCGTTCTCTCAGAATATGGGCGGCACTAGAATACGGAAGGCCCCACTCATACTACGTCGAGATTTTCGTAAGTAAAACGTAACGTTATTACAATGTAATAAAATTTGTAATTTGTAATATGGAAGGCCTCACTCAAACTACGTCGAGATTTTCGTAAGTAAAACGTAATAACAAATTAATAAAATTTTTTACTTGTAATTGGCAAGGCGTAACTCAAACTTCGTTGGGGTTTTCGTCAGAAAAAAGTATCGTTATAATATTTGTAATAGGCCTTTAATGTTATGCGTAGGAAAATGGCACAAATTCTGACTTTGAGCGTTGTGAGTGAGAGGCTAGAGGCAGCAAAGGGAAGGCCACTCCAGCGTTCGAAGTATTTGTCAAGCGAAAACCTGGCTGAGGCCCTCGTGGTTGAACTTGGCAATCGACTTAAAAGGGCTGAAAAACTACATGGACTTTTTGAACCCAGAAACTCTAAAAACGAAGTAGGCTGCAACAATATCATGTCTATAATATTAAGCGATCAATGCAAAAAGTATAGGTTCAAGTTTTTTTGCTTTATTTTTGAATTTTTTAAATTTTCTGCTTCATTTTAGAAATGTTTTTCAAAAACATGTTAGCGATTTTGATAAAAAAATATTCAACCTTTTTTATAAACGAAGAAAACTGATTCTGGTACATATTAAAGTGTTTTGTTGTAAGATTGATCTGTAAGTTTGAAATTGTGTAGATAAGTTGTCGAATATAATTGTTAAGTCTAATTATTTGTTATGAAAAACGTCTTGGTTTGGACCAAGGCCGAAAAAACAAACGATATGTGTGATATTTATCAATTGACTGAAGTTCAGATATTGAAATTTTTTTCTAGTTATTTTTTTCAACTCAATCACTTAATCAATATTTAAGTCAATCAACTGATTTTACTGTTAATCGATCTAGTCCCTCTAAATTAAATGAAAAAATTACATATCTACGCTTTTTCAAGAACAATTACATTTTCCGAAATAATTTTATCATGAAATTAATTATTTTGAAGTGAGTACGTGTTGAAGAATGAGTATAGAATATTTGAAATGTTTTACTGGGTGTCTAAAAAGAGCAAGCGAACTTTGGCATAACTCGAATGGAAAATGTAAATATTTAATAGATGCCAAACCAGGGTGTTGTGCGAATTTATAAATTTCTATTGTCGCCTCTATGAAGGTAAAGTTGCACTGGAACTTCCATTTCCGTACTTTAAAATTTCTTGGTCATAACTCAGTCTATGGTAATATCGGCTGAGTGTGTTGCGACGGCTCAGATGACCCATACACTGGAAGCACTGGTGATTATAAAAAGCCATATATTGGGAAAATAGAGGAAGGGAGGGGCTGTCGGAGTTAAATGTGACCTTCTTGGCATAACTAGTAATGAATGATGTGTTTAACCATATTATTTCCGCGGGAAAGAATATAACAAGTCATTGGTACTGAGAAGTATTTCTGTTTATGTGATCTTTACCCTTTACCACACAGGATAAACTTTTGCTTTGTCTTAAGTAGACGACATTCACTGTAAACGACAGTCTTATCAACAACTTAAAACAGATTTAAACTTCTTTTGGTGCAAACTTGAAAATTTGTCAAGCCAGCAACAATTAAAACTGTGTCGGTCAAGGTGCTCACAAGTAAGTGAGCATCGACACGAAATCCCTTCAAAATAATTAGTTTTATGATAAAATGTTTTCGGAAAATGTAATTGTTCTTGAAAAAGCGTAGATATGTAATTTTCTCAATTAATTTAGAGGGACTAGATCGATTAACAGTAAAATCAGTTGATTGAATTAAATATTGATTAAGGATTGAGTGGATAAAAATAACCAGAAAAAATTGGAATATCTGAAACTTCAGTCAATTGATAATCCTCATACATATCGTTGGTTTTTTCGGCCTTGGTCCAAACCAAGTCGTTTTTTTATAATATCTGTCACTTCAGTCTTAATGTAATTAAATTTTGAAAAATTATGTTTGCTTTACTGTCACACATTTGCACTCTAAAATATAACGGTGCATTCTAACAACATATATGCTGTTTTTCCGGTGCCAAAAAAGACATCATTTAGAGTGTACTTTAACCCCATTTTTATGATCAATTCACGCCATTTACTCTTATTATTGGCAAGTATTAAGGAAATATTTAGCATTTATGCACCATTTACAGTGGTTTTTAACATCATTTTAGGCAATCTGTTGAACTTCTAATAATACTAAGATAAATGGTTTTAAAAGTAGGGAAAAAGTACGCTACTTATGTCAGATTATTAAACCAAGTGAAGTGAATTTGTTGTTTAATATTTATTTTTTCCATATTTAGCACCACGTTTATGGTGTAAAACAAACCCTTTAATACACCATTTCAAGTCCATGTTTACCCATTTAAAGACCCTATTTCCCCCGTTTTAAGGCCCTATTGACCCATTTCAAGTTAATTGTACTATGGTAATTAACCGATTGCCTGGATTACGATCGAATTCCCATTCGGCTGAAAACTACCGCAATTTGGCGGTTTTGGATTTGGTCTATTGAGACAAACATCCTGGCTTAAATTATAATTCTATCTACGCCCGTTAACATCTGATTAACTTATAAAGATTGAGTGGTTATGTGAAATGGGGCCATGCGTGTCGCGAAGCGTGAATATTTTTTAACCAATTTAGTTCGCCGTGGTTTTACGCTTGGGGACGGTTATAGTACCGTAAAATAAACAAAGTTCAACCCCGTGACCCGGTCGACTGCTTAAGTATTTGGGCCAAGGTCGCGGATCGTAAGTATACGTTTTTATTACTCTTACTGAATTATTTTAATTGAAATAATTTAACATGTAATTTTATTTAAAGAATCATGGTTTCATACAATCTAACCAAAAGATTCAATAAAAAGTGAATAGCCCCAAAAACATTTACGACAATTTTAGGATGAAACTTTTCTCTATCATAAAAAGTTTATGACTGACCCCTAAAATATCAACGATAATTTAAGGAAGACCCCTGTCCCTACCGAATAAAAGCGCCATCTCGTACACATATATGGTGAAAATATTTTCCTTAACTAACTGGATATTTCCTTACATAAAATTTGACATGCATGGGCCAAGTTCATTTCGGAGGCTCCGATAGAAGAATGAAATAATTTTAAATCGCAGAAATGCACCGTTATAAAGCGATTCGCTTTTTTAAATTTTCACGTGAAATTACGTAACACTGTAACGAAACGAAGTTTGAACATAGAATGCGTTCCCAAAAATAATTTTCTAACGTAATATAGTGCCTATGAAAAACCACATATTATTAAAAGCAAATATTTTTATTTTTAAAGGCTGTCAACAATAAAACGTTTCTTATTATTGATTTTTTTTATCAAATTTATAGCATTTACAGGATAAATACGTCTACTATTAAGAGGTACATTGCTTGAAATTTGTGTCTCAATGACATGTAACCTAACTAACGTATGCCTTATGTAACCCGACCTATAAAACAAGCAATATTTTCAAGGTTTTTTTTCAAGCGCCACTGCTGTCAAACTTACTAAAAAACATTTTCACGGAATAAAAACCCCCGCCTCCGTCTGTAACGTGGTCAGTTGTAGTTCTTTTTGTACTCGCGCTCCTGTCGAGACGCGTTTTGTTTTTGTTTTGTTCCGAATAATGACGAGTTATTGCTATTCAAACTGCGTTCTTCTACAACGGATTACCTGGTTAATATTGCTAGTCATGGACAATAAGTCCTTTAAACGGGAACCTGGGAACTTCTTAGTTTTTCTAGTTTTAACTTAAATTCTTCGTGAGCCGTGAAATTAGGCCCCCTTTCCTACATTTTAATTTTACAGTTACATAAAGTGGCGAGCTTGCCAAGACTCGTTAAGACTAAAATTACCAATTGTGCTTAAACGCGTACTTGGGACAATTACTTATATCTTGTGCTTGAACTCATAAACTGTCCCGTCATAAATCCAGCCGATCCGCATGCTTTGTCCGCAGCGCTCAACGCGCAGTTACCGGGATCCTATACTCCCCCGAGGAGGAACACTCCTCCAAGCCTTGGTACTAGTGCGACGCATGGACAAGGACAAGCGGACGGAGGAATCCCACCACCTTCGCCGCCGCCACCGCAAGGTGCAGCGACCAAAATGTGGATACAAACTATTCAAACCCTAGCAACTACATAAGTGAATGTAGGAACTAGACCAGCAACCCAAAAAAGACCAAAACCACCCCCTCACTTAATATTTAGTGGTGTTGAAGGTGAAAGCGCGCCGGAATTCCTTCGGACTTTGACGGAATTCGCTGAATAACACAGCATGACGGGCAATGACATTATCGCGCTTCTACCCCAAATATTAAGGGGTCGTGCACTAATCTGGTTTAGAGACATGAATAGGCCTAATCAAGCACTAACGTGGCGTACTGTGAAAGGCACGTTTAGAGACTTGCTTCTTTTCTGTAAGAGCGGAGGAATCCCTCCGCCTAGAAATAGCGCAATTTAAACAATCCGACAGTGTGTCTTTTGACGCGTATATCGCTGCAATTACCGCGATGAATCAAAACCTACGCGTTCCGTAAACTGACTCTGAACTTGTTGGTATATGCAAGAAAAATATCCTCCCCGAGATAGGCATCCATGTCTTTAACGACAACATAAGGACAATGCGCAGCTTCATAGAGAAGGGCCGCGTAACAGAAGAAATTTTACGAGCGACCCCCTCTAGCTCATTGTATCCTACCGAAAGGGCCAAGTCTACCTCGCGTGAAACCAGTGGGAGAAGAAATTCTCCCACAGCCGCGGTTTTGACTAAACCGCCGGGGGAGGTGCGAAATCAAAGGTTGCGACATCAAATGCAAGAAATACCAATAGACCAAAGGATGTGGGCGGTCATCCTTCACATATGGGGCATCGTCGCCTTCTACGTCAATGTCTTCCCCAAGTCCATTCGCCATACACATGTTATGTAAAACCACACATGCCATAACGATTTGTGCCGCGAATTTCAGATTGTAATGGAGAGCCCTAGCCTTTAGCAAACACCGAAAGCGTTGCTTTAGACATCCATTACACCTTTCAGTGGTGCATCAAGCCTTAAAAAAAGCTGACATTAACCGAAATTCTGGGGTACCCTCTTCGGGCCCTATTATGGGGACCAATAACCATGGAGTTAATGGATAGCCACTATCTCCTACAAAAATAAACAAAGAAGAAATAAATAAATAAATCAAAAAACAATTATTAAAAATTGGGCTTTCTGACTTTAAACTAACCCAACTCAAAATAGAAAAAAAACAGTCACACCTCCCCATATAAAATTGGTTAAAATAATTTGGTCAATAAAATCCGCTCGCAATGAATATATTGGTTGGCACATACTAGCTCCCTATTATTACTTGTAATTTTGTGGAGGGTCAGTTTTTAGTCATGTTAGAGATAAGCAATATAATTAATAATTACCAATTATCCAAGAATAATTTAATGACCCAATTAAGGCCTAAAGCTATGTCCCGCGTTAACCTAAAATTTTGCCTGAACCGAAGATCATCTAACTCCCACGCTTGATTTAAGTCTCGAAAAATCCTTTGAACTCGTAAGTCGCGACGGGCAAGGCGATTACCACGTTCAAATCGCAAGCGATGAAGCTCGAGTTGAAAAAACAAAGCAGCCATACTAACAAAATATGAACTGCAGCCAAGGTGCCAACAAAGAGGTATGGGAAAAAAAACTAGAAAACTCCGGCGGAACTTCCGCGAATCTAAGATTTATGGAGGGAAGAGAGGCGGTAAACTCTTACGGCCGCCGAATGATTCGGAGAGGTTATCACCGTATGATTAGGATAAGGTGCTTACAGAATACGTTTTATTTTCATTCGGAGAAATTGACTCCGAATGAAAACATTCGGATCGAAATTCCTCCAAAAGGACCTTAGAGAATAGGGTCCCTGGGGTTCTTTGTCTTGGAAGGGTTTAGTCCGTATACCCATGTGAATTGATAAAACCTACAAGCTATTTTTCAGTTCTAATATGTAAATCGAGATATTGAACAAGTTAAAAACACAGTACTAGCTGTTTATACGTCAATCAATCCTATATCGCGTTTTTTGCATAAGTAAATAAACCGTCGTAAGTATACAATACAGAAATTAGTACTGGAAGACCAATAAACCAAACCCATGTTCTGTGCCCTATATACCATTTGTTACTCAAATTTCAAAGACACCACTAATCTAAGACATCGAGTTTTTTTACATTGGGAATTTCAATTTAAATCTTAAGGACGTATAGGAAAGGTCAGACACGTTTAGGCTTAACATCTATAAAACCATTCGTTATAATTTTAAAATATTCAAGATGTATTTTTTTTCAAGTATTCATGATGCATTTTTTTCTCTGTATATTCATGAAGAATTTTTTTTCAAATATTCAAGATGGATTTTTCGAAATATTCATGATAGATTTTTTTCTTAGTTATCATGATTGATTTTTCTAATTTTTCATGAATAAATTCTTGAAAATATTCATGATGAGATTCTTAAAAATGTTCATGATCAAATTTTCAAAAATATTCATGATTAAATTTTTGCAAACATTCATGATAATATTCCTGAATATTTTCATTAGTGATTAAACTTAAATCGTAACATCATCTCCAAGGTAGGCAGGCACTTGTTTACCGTGATTATACACTTTGGCGTGGCTGATGAATTAAGTGATTGCCATGCTGCAAGCTTAAAAAACAAGGCAGCCTACCTACTCGGAAATAAAATACAAAAGGTATTTTTTCCTCGTTTCATGAAGCCCAGCCCCCATTATTATTATTATTATGATGTTGATGACTGTGCAAATTCCAGTGAACTACTTATATATTTTTATATACACATTAAAAAGCCATTTCATTCATTATTTGAAGACTACTTTTTTAAATACAACGTTCTGTAATTAACCTTAGATTTAACAAAAAATATATGGAATTCTAAAATTTAAAGAGATAGTTGTCTAATTTCAAAAGTGGTGGAAAAATTCAACTTCCTGACAAAAGGAGAAGTATTCAAATATCAATATTTTCATGTCATTAGGACAAGTGAGTCTTTTTAATTTAAATAATATAATAATTCGAACCATCATCTTCGGAGATTACCATCCATTTCACAATGAGAATTAATATTCGCATCCTTCTTCAAGAATTTGTCGTTGTTACATTCTTCTCTAATTCATGTCATCGTGAATCTTCATTCCCGATTATCCGCTACATTTTCATGGTAGACACGTCACCTATTCTGCAAACTGGAGTTCTGCCACAATATTTATTTTCCAAGCACTCAAAACATTTCCTAACAAAATCCAACCAAACATTTTTAAACCGAAAAGACACCCAAACATTATTTACCGAAAAGACACAAAAACATTAATCATCGAAAACCCACCCACCCGGAAGCTACACAAAATATTTTTTCTTAAAGAGCTTAAAACATTTACTTCAGAAAGAATTCAACCTAAAACACAAACTTCGCGCATTATGGAATATTTGCAAAATTTTTAATGTCGAAAATCCTTTCACAACTTGCTTATTATTCCAAATTCACAGACTTAACACTGCCCTGCACACGAATCCAGAATTTCTACTTTCAAAAGCGCCTTCCAAAAATTTTATTTCTAAGTTGGAACCCTATTGTCCTTTTAAAATCGAGACCCTACTGGCAATTAAATTATAAATCGCATCATTACTGAACGTAATTCTTAAAACCTCATTTCTATAATTTCAGAGTAAAACTATGCTATGGCTTGATCATCTTGTTTTTCGGATCGTAATGTTTTACTACTGAGCTATGTTGATATAGATGAAATAAATATTCGTTAGGCTTATTTGCCAATGTTTTTAACGTCACGTTTTTTGTCATAACGTTTGATTGTCTGAACCGATTGACAATTTGAAAACAGGTTTGGATTCTACATGACACGACGCGTGCAACCATAGCATTGCTGATCCATTTGAAGCATTATTTCGTGACGTCATTATCGGGGGCCTTTACTATTTGCGCTATGGCTTACGCCCTATTAGCGCCACAGTGTCATTTGTAATTTTAAAATAATCTTGAGAAGGCAACCTATCTAGAAAGTCCTATTTTGTTACTCTAGCTCAAATAGGAACAAAATGGCAGCCAAATGAAAATGTCCAGAAACTTTTGTCGGGGACTGTACGTTTTTTCCAAAATATTGACGTTTAGCTTCATTGACTTCTCAAATAATATGCCTTTTCCAAAACATTTCTGTTATGTTAGGTTAGGTTTGGTTTGGTTAGGAGGACGTCTCTTCCTCTTTGGAGCGGTTATACACTTCAAGTAAGTGTATCCCTTATGAAATGAAAAAATAAATAAATAAAACCATCAAATTCTACTCTATTTGAGTCTTTTTGGGTATGCAATATTGGGTTAATTAGAATAGGAGAACTGGGAATTGGGTTGAATGAGGTTTGGGTAAATGGGAATTGGGTTTTTAAATTGGGTGAAATGGGGGGTAACCTGTTCAGCCACCAACCAGAAAATACAAGATTCAGGAGGAAAAAATAAAACAACTAAAAAGGGAACTGGCTGCGGGGAGAAAAACTTCATTTGAATATCTAGAAATCATAAAATGGAAATTCAAACTAAACTGAATATGTAAAACATATCATTGTTAACAAAAACAAAAAAAATCTCTTGAACTTATTAACATATATTTTATGCTGAATTGGGAGAAAAGAAATTGGGGGAAAAGACAAAGTGTTGGGTCAAATGGGATTGGGAGATATGGGAATTGGGAGAAACGGTTTGGGTTAAATGGGAGTAAATCGTTTATTCGGTTGATTCCTCTCAGAAAAATCTTTAATCGCGCATGAGGCTACATTTTCTCGCCAGGTTCCATTTCACAAGACTGTTTTCATCTACGTAATCTGCAAACCTTTCTGGCACATACATTCTGGCTGTAACGGGCTTTCCGAATTCATCCGTCAAAGGTAGTTATGTAGACATACTGCCATTCACTATTGAATATTTTCTTTCATTGTCGATTTTTATTGATGCTTTTAAAAACGATAGGGATTCATTGGTCATTTAAAATGAATTTGACTAAGGGAATAGAAAACTCGTGGCAGAAAGACACTTTGCAATTTAGGCGTAAATGTTTGGTTGTTGAAGAAATTGTGAATTTTACCGCTGATTTTACCCTAATACCAATTGAGTACTGTAAAAAGATGTAATAATAATAGAAACAGCTCTTAGAACAGTTTTAAATCCCGGAGCTTATTTTGATTAAGACGCTCTTTGCTGTTAAACTAAAAGCACTCAAACCTTTATTAAAAACATTAAGCTCTGTTGGTAAAGATGGAACTTGTCATTTATATAAGACGACTAGCTGTTTTTAACAGTAGTTAAGACTGTCCATTAGGGTAGATTTATACTGGTTGCTGTTATAATAACTTCCCATAAGGTTCTTATTTTTATCAGCGCAGACCGATTCTCTTAAGTAATGCAGATTAAAACACTGTTGTCACGAATTCCACTTTTTAAGAAATAAACAAATTCAGTTTTACCAACTGGTGTTAGGTATTTCATAAAATGGTATTACTAGTTACATTTAATATTCACCATCCTATCTAAAGAATTACAACATCGGTTTTTGGGAAAGATGATTTTTACACTTGTTAGCTTTAGTTTCGTGAAAGGAATTTCAAAATTACATTTTGCAAAGTAAGATTTTATTTATTAACAAGTTGGAAAAACCAAATTATTACCTCTCCGAGTCAAGAGGAGGACTACTACTACAATCTTAATAACCTAGATATAGAATTATTTCTCTTTTTTTGAAGTAAAAATTTACGAAGTATTAAAGCTGTATTCCAAGCATAGCGAATATACAGTAAAGCAGACGACATTTACATCCAATAAAGATATGTCTTGGACACATTTAATCAGTAAATGGGAAAAAACAGGAAATGAAGTGTATAGATTTTGGAGAGATATAATCTTTATGTGTTTGAAAAGGCCCAATTGTCTACGCCTCAACTGTTAACCCTATATTCTTATGGCTACATTCAAAACTGGTTAGCAGTATAAACACTACGATCTCGTTTCACCTCAACGATTTTCCTAGTTTGCCAACATGAGTGTTAACGTTAAATATCACCAAAGCTGACTTATGACGCACTGACGCACTGAAAGTCAATACGCACCATAATAAGAATGAAAAATTCTAAGCTATAACCCGATAACGATTAGCCCTTTCACTGATCTAATTGCCGCCATGATGCTTTCTTCTATTATAACAGACAGAATTTATAATAGGGAGTGGAAGCTGAGGAATATTATGTATCTCAAAAATCACGTGATCAACAAAAGTGGCCAGGTCTATTTCCGGTATGATATTTAGTGGACCCTCCCTCTAGGGTGGGACTACAATGTTGCGGGAGGGTCTCTAGGGGAGATGAAATTTTAAAATTAGGCGCGCTACAGTTCTTTGCTGAGAGCCACTAGAGACGTCCGCAACTGTAGATGTTTATAATGTCTTTAGCGTTGAAAGGTAACTTAAGTTCGATGTTCATTTGATGTTCAATGTAATGTTCAATGTATTTATATTTTCCGACCTTAAATTTTAATTCTACCTTGTTTATTGTGTTATTAGGAGCTGTAAACCAATGTTTCAAAGCTTCTTTGAAGAGAATTTCGGTGGAGGAATTTGTCTTTCGCTTTAACAGCGAGGACATAAAACCTTTTTTGACTGTCATTCAAAATGGGCAAACTACATGGGTAAATCATTTCTCGGAGTTAGTATTTGAGAAATTTAAATTCGTGCAACATCAAAATACTACGAGAGACTTTCTTGACAGAAACACACAGAATCTGTATAGCTGAGAGGCATTCAAATGAACTGCAACAAGGTTTGGCACTATTGTGCCCTGAATTTAAAAATGTGCCAGACGTGAGCCAACGGATCTTAGTGGCAAGAGTGTTACAAATCTTTTCCAAAATGTTAATGGCCAAACTTGAAGTGGGAGTTGATACAGCTGTAGCCAAGCAAAACACAAAGGCTAAGAAGGAAGCAATGCAGCTACAACAATTAGAATCAACGTCATCGCACTCCCTTGGGTCAAATTACGAAAGAGCAAGATATACAGCCAAACCACGCATTCACTAGGTATGTTGCAGGGTTTTCAGATATTTCGTTAGTCAAGAATAAATGCCCAGCAGAACTGACGAAAGGTATTATTAAAAAAGAAATGGATCACGTTCTTACTGATTCCACGGAAACTTGGACCGTAAAACTGTCACGAGGAGAATTGGTTTTTGTTACAGACCCGTTTTTTGACTTAATCAAAGTGCTGAAACAAAGATCAAATAAAATTTATGTAACTGATGCTGCAAGAATACGAAAGCAGAATCTCAAGACCACTGCACTAAAACAAATCCTAATCAATACTGAAGTTAATCGTAGGTGGCAACTACTTTACGCAAAGCCAGACAATAAAAGATGGTTGTCAAAAGTCATAAATGTATTTTTAAACACCAGGGGGAAATGTTTCGTCAATGATTTGTTAGAACTTTATCAATACAACTGTAAAGAAGCTATCAAAGCGAAAAAGGCTCATTGTAAAAGCCTGAAAGACAAGGGCGAGGAATCTCAGAACACATGCTCTCCAAAAAAAGTGAAATCCTCTCTAAAGAAAGTGAAGAGCTCTCCAAAGAAAGTGAAGCGTTCACCCAAGAAAGTAACGATTAGGAAAAATGTTAAAAAAACCACTTTAGACAAAGATGTGTCAATGGAAATCCCTACTCTACACATTCTTGATATACCCTGTTCATCTCAAACATTGATTTCTGTAGATGGATGTTCAGAAAATAGCTTTTTAAACGGCGATCCCAATATAAATATTTTTAAAGAGTTTTTACCCCCAAACATTATTTGTGAAAGTGAGTCTGTGATGACGCTACGAAATATCCATATTCCAGACAACAGTGTTCCTATTTCAAAAGGGTCTAAGATTAAGGACTCTCAATATCTTTTTTTAAATTAAGAGGAAGATATCGCTATCTTTATGGAATTTTTACCACCACAAATCAAAGACACCTGTATGTACAAATAGATAATTGTGATAGCCTTATTTATTTGTTTTTTTTTAAATATTTATGAAATGTTTGACAGGTTGTTGATATTAAAGAGAATAAATTGTATTTATGAAACTTGGATTTTCGATATTGTGCTAATCCAAGTTTACATTCTATTCATGAATGGATGTGTTGCCATTTACAGCTTCTACAACCAGGCCTTGTTAAGATTTTAATCTATCCATATTGGCCTCAAAAAGTGCGACAGAGGGATTACAATTTCGACCACCTTAACACCGTTGCCTCCCAAAATGTTGTTCTAGAGGGTCCTGGTTAAGGTGTCCGGTCAGTAAAAACTGAGCACCTTTTTGTAAGAGAAACTTTTCAATCTGTATTGTTGAAAGAGCTATAATAAGAACATTTAATATCAGTTTCTGTAATGCATCTTCTGTTCTTAAGGGGATATTTTACCAGTAATTCTTAAGCCTTGAATTGTTTCCCGACTTAAAAGCATCCTGTCTCTGTCTGCTTTAGAAAAATCACCAGGTCGACTCGCAACATCTGCTTCCCATTCATTCAAGTACTTCATAAAATCCCCTTCTAGCCACAATAAAAAAACCATTAAAATTTACTGATACAGCAAAGTAACAAAAATTTAAAATAATTTGCTTACTTTTAAATGCTCGTCATTAAAGCACTTATACGGACTCTTGTTTGGTTTTCGTTTCCGCGAGGCTTCATTGCAATTTTTTACATGACATAAATCGAAGAACTTATTAAATGTTCGAATAAATTTAACAGTTTCTAAATATTTGCTCTCTCCAAAAAGAGTTTCTATAGCAAAGGCCACAGTTTCACTTAAAACTTGTGTGGCATAATTCACCTTCATCTTAGAATAGGAATTTAGAAATACGTGACCATAAGATAGTTTAGAAGCGTGCTTAAATTCGCCTCTCATTCTTAGTTGAGCATAATAAAGCCGCAAAATCACATTCCACGAGATATCTGAACCACTTTTCCACATGTTTCGAGAACTCGAATTTCTACCACTGTTATTAAGACAATTGCGTACAGTTTTTATTAGATGAGGTGGGTCAGAAATGAAAAAAAAATGTTTCTCTCTACATCTGTGGCGTGTATGTTTGGTGTGAAAATTGGAACTAAACTATCTTCATAAAATTGGCACACATGCGAAAGAACTTCCTTTTTGTTGAGGCCCCATCACCCACGATAGCTAAAATTCTGAAACCATTTTTCTCCAACACGCTGATGGTCTCCCAAAGGACAGTGTACAGTTCTGCACTAGTGGCACCCTTGGTCGGGAAATGGGCAAAAGGAATCTTGACATTGCTTGTTATACCCCTAAGCATCAGTTGCAAAATACTAGATGTAGAGGGGGTGTATTATTTCCCAATATTTTACGTTCAATATCATCTAGCATAGTGTGATGTTCATCCGCATCAATAAAGCCAGTCAAACAACCAGTGTCTTTGTCGCAAATTAAATCAGGTTTGATTGACATTTCATCCAGCAGAAGAGCAAAATACTTCTTGTGTTCTGGTAGGGCGTCTATGTTCGTCAATTCTACCATTTATTTAATTGCATCTTCATTGAGGCCACTTTTATTAGTTGCTGTGTATGACTATGATTATACAACGTTCTCGTTGATGGTAGAATTGTAAGTCCTGATTTCCTCAATGCATAATATGACGACTTGGATTTATTCTTAATATAGGAGCACCATTTTAGAAAGTGGTTATCCCATCTAATGCCATATTGGCTCCGTTCCAAAGCTTTCAATTGTTGTTTCACGAAAAGAGGGATGAAAGATGAACTTTTCTCCTTTTTCAATTGCTCTTAGAAAAGTTGTTTCAAGGATGAAATAGTTCTCTGATCTTTGTCAGAGAGAATGAGTTTGCGTTTGACTACCTTCTTTGCCTTTGGATCGGTACAAGCGACAAGCATTACATCTTTTCCTGGTAATATTTATGAGAGTTTCAAAGCTGTTACTATACATGGTGTTTAAACTATGAGAATAATTGCTTGCTTTACGGTGCTTATTTAATGCTCTCACTTTGTAAAGGGTTATGAAATCTTTATCAGGGTTGCCAGGGCAAATTTTAAAATTATCAACTTTAACTAAAAATTCATAAATGTCACTATTGCTCTTTATATTCAAGTTTCTGTCAACCTTTTCACGTGGTATGCCTTTACCCAAAGCAGTAAGTTCCGCAGCAATAATTTCAGTGTTAGTAAACTTGCAAGACAAAACTATTTGTTCATAGTGATGCTTAGTAAAGACTGCACTCTCGTCTACCATTTCCAATGACCATCCACGTGGGACAGATAATCGATTCAAATCCACATTTTCATCTTCACATAACTTTAATAAAACAGTATGGGGTTTTTAGTTGCAAATAGTGTTATTATTAAGCTTCTGTACTTACATGGAGGTTATTTCTATTAACTGTTTTCTCTTCACTTGAACGAACCTCATTGTTCGTGCCCTCTTCATCACGTATCTTCAATAAAATAGGATGGACATTTTTAGTTGCATCAGAAGCAAATGAACTTCTGTTTACATTAGTTGCTATTATTTATTTACTTACATGAACCTTGTTATTCCCTTCACCTTCTGTATTGTTGTCACTTGGATGAACCTAAAAGATTTGTTTGTGTTACAGATATGATTTTGTAACGAAAAAATCCATGAACTATATTATTACCAGTGATAATGGTGGGAAATCAAACTCTGGATCTGAGAGGTTAGCAAAAGGAATTGGATCTGGAGCATCTTCAGATGGACCACTTAAATAATGAAAATGCCTCAAAAAAATATATGTTCCTCTAGAGACAACTGATATCTTGAAATCAGCTCGACCACAGGCGTCAACCCACCTTTGAGCCTTAGCAAATTCCTTGTTACTGATGGGAACTTTAAAAAGTATACTCCGGGAGCTCCATTCACCTGCCTATTTGTTGACTTTTCTTTGGACGTACAAACACCGTATTTGCATGATTTTCGATGAGGCATGGTACGTAAGCCTTGGCTTTTTTCTTTAAATCTGTATATCATTAAACATTACTATTTTAAATTAACGTTCAAAACACGAAAAAATATTTACCATTTATTAAGGTACATCCACGTTATTAAGTTTTTACATAAAGGTAAATCACGTTTAAATTAACGAAATAATAATTAAAACCACGGAGTAGCACAGGCTGGACACTACCTTTTAAGCGGAAACGTATGACTTAAAGTATCTCCAAATGGCACTAGTCGCGTTCGAAATCGCGAACCCTTATTGGATAATTGTTCAATCAATAGTGTTTGAGGGAAAACTTCAAAATTAAAGGAGTGTCATGTGACCGGAAATTCACCTGGCCAGTTTTAGCGACGCAGCCTACTTGATTGAGCTACATTATATTTAGCACTGTCAAGGGCAAGAGCTTCCACTCCCTATTATAAATTATCTCTAATTATGACATCTAAACCTGATTATTTAAACGTGTAATTAACTTTCGGCTCACTCTGAACCGTTAATGTCCCTTCATTACAGACACGAAAATCAAAACCCAAAGTTTACTCCACCTCAGGTCTCAATTATTTACTTTTTGGTTCACTAAGCCTATTGCGGATAAAATTTGATTTACCCAACAGAGTCCAGGCCTTAGTTTTCTTCTCGGAATCATTAAAGCAATGATTATTCTATATACAGATGTAGTAAAGCTTAAGTAATATATAAACAGCCATTTCAAATAACAATATTCAAAAATGTCCTTGGAATATCAAAATGAAACGAGCTTAAAAGCTGCAAAAGTACTAATTGCATCGTAATTACGAAAAATATTACAACAAATTCACTTTATATTATGAAAAAAGGTAATATTAAGGTTCTGTAGGATTTCTTTACACATCAAAACAAAGCGAACTGCTAACGCAGTGCACTAGAGTAACAACGGACGAACACACAGACAAAAACATAGACTGCTTTTTAACTCTTTCCGTATTAATTTTGAATAGAGAAACAAGATTATCTTAAATATTAAAATTAATATAATTAGTATTTAATATGTTCTTCGTTATTTGTTTGCCTTTTTGAGCGTTACATCGTTTTAAAAAAGAACAATTAAACATTCTTGAGAGACTTGACTAATATTGACGTTAGAAATGAAGCATACGCCTGTTGCTTCGCCTTACTCAAATAGGTAGTATATAAAGGATTCGAATCGCAGCTGTAGATAAGAACATCGCAATTGCATGAACCTTTGGAGGAAGACCCCGCCATTGGAAGGCAAGACGTTTCTCGTAACCCTAGCCGATCCCCCCCGTACGTCTTAACCTTAATGAAGATGGAGTTGAAGCCAGTATGTACCGACTGGTGTCCATGTGTGATGGGCAAAATACCAGAAGATGGTGGTGTTTTGAAGCCAGTATGTACAGACTGGTGTCCATGTGGGGTGGACAAAAAACGAGAAGATGGTGGTGTTTAGAAGCCAGTGTATACAGACTGGCGTCCATGTGGGATGGACAAAAACCAGAAGATGGTGGTGTTTAGAAGCCAGTGTGTACAGACTGGTGTCCATGTGGGATGGACAAAAGACCAAAAAGATGTTGGTGTTTAGAAGCCAGTATGTTCAGACTGGTGTCCATGTGGGATGGACGAAAGACCAGAAGATGGTGGTGTTTAGAAGCCAGTTTGTAATGACTGGTGTCCATGTGGGATGGAAAAAGACCAGAGGCTTGTGGTGTTAGAAAGGCAGTGAAGTAATAGGCTGTAAGTGGAATGCAATTTCCGGGAACTGTACATGCGATCCGGAAATTGAAAACACCATTGCTCCGATTTGCAAACTGCGAACGCGTTCACGTTGGTGTAACAACAGACAGACACGTCGAAATTAGAACCTCTCCGTGACATACGTCACTCGAAGAGGTAAAAATTTGCATTATAACAAGTTATTCTCCATTGAAAAAAGTGCACATTTCAAATTAAGTCATATGAAAGGAAAAGTAACAGCTCATAGATATTAATCAGTATGAGAGTATTTTCAAAAGCCTTAATTTGAAATTAAGTTTAAGGATGATAGTTTTAGCAAAGTATTTATAACTACTACTCACCTGACTTAAGACAATTCATACTTCGAAATTTTGTTGATCAATGACAGAACTTTAGGGTGGGTTCGCAACGATTTATTTAATCCTTTAGATAAACTGTTGGGATTAATTTAAGCAGCATGTCTAGGACGCAATAGTTTAGTCACTGGTATTGCTTTTGATATATAAAAACTTTTCTCCGTTTGAGCTTAAAATTACTTAAAGTGATAGTGCAAACGAAGAAATTAGAAACATGACTTACCTTTGTAAAAATTGCAAAGTGCAAAAACATCCCTCGGGATATTTTATTTTTGCGATGTAGTACATTGCAAATAAAGAACTCATTGCCTGTATCATAAGAAAAAAACATATCTCATGGGCCTTTGAACATAAGAATATCGAGCTATTTATGAGTGTATGCTTAAAATACGTTAGTTAAGTTACCTTTAATCCAGAAAAATCACAGTTTAATTGAGTTGCTTTCTCATGAGGTTAGTGACTTTTATTCTCTCATGTGGCGCTGTAATTCCGTTTCAGTACAATAAACCTACAATTCCAGGACACGAGTGTGATACAATTCAAAAAATGAATTTAGTTACGTAATATAATACAACACATATTAAAATATAAGTTAATATATTTATAAAGTAACGCAAATTAAAATTCACCAAATATTTAGCTTGAACTCATAATTATCTCTTCTCATTCAAATTTCTAATGATTTTACAAATAACGGCCGTTGCTAGCTGACGAGTAACGGTAATGTGGTTTTGGGGAATACGAAAAAAACACATCCGAAGGGGTCTCAAGGTCAATATGTGAAAGGATACTGTCCCGTAAGACCGAATTCCATTTGACCAAACGATAAAACAGCCTAAGAGATTTTAACCCAAAAGTAATTAGTTTCTTAGACAAACTATCAATTCGGTAAAGGACTCATCCATTTCAGGCCGGTCAGCTTTTGTCACGTACCCCGTGACGTATCTCGCCGCTATCTCAGTGTCATCCGCGATAAATTTCACATCTATGTTGGCTTTTGAAGCCAAAATCAATGACGGATTGTAGTCATTTAAGAAAACTTTGTTTTCTGTTTTAGGTAAATCATGCAGTCGTTCTTGAAGTTTTTTAATTTTCCGGTGGCGAGTTACAGATTCAGTGGTATTATAAGTCTATAACGTTCCGGAGGAAACCGTAACGACACACTTTAACTTCCTTCTTTCCACTCTTTACCTTTCGGTAACAACTAGTACAGCATCTATGTGCTTGAAATTTTTTAACTAGCCGATGAAGTTCCGGACTTTCAGCTCCGTTTGGAATTGTTCACGAGACATGCTTTTGCACGAACTCTAAAATATCCTTCGGCGAAGAAGAATCAATTATGGGAGCGCCCGTGGCCCAAAGCAAACAATGGTAGTGGACTAAACCTCGAGACTGATATTCAACGCGCACAAAATGGTGGGCTATCTGCCCCAGAACCGGATTTTCCTTACACAGCACTAAGTTGCTGAGAAGCTATCTCACTTTGTTGTGAAAATTCTGGCTGACGGTAAGAGGATCAATGTTTAATAGCTCAGTTACAGCCATAGATTCTATTCCTGGTACGTCGGCATTCACTTTCCTAAGGTGCTCGTGAAGTTCAATATCATCGTATTCGGCGGGATTGAACGTTAGCAACCATGTTGGGGGTCCATACTCTCTAACCATAGCTAGAACACGTTTTTCAACCGTGTACCAGTAATCCTTTGTTCCTCGTATGTGGCCCATGAAAGTCACCACATTGCTTTCGAGCTCTTTATCGAGTGATTCGACTTGATTCATCAAGTTCTCGACTGATTGTATTGTATTGTATTGTTGAAGGGGATGACACGTCGCCGCGTCGAGCACCGATACCAAGGGTATATTGTGCGCCCCGAGCTGGTTAGGCTGCGAAGAGTCCTGTCGCCTCGATGAATCGGAGAATCCGATTGGCCGAGACAGTAGAGAACTGGTGAGGTTCCATAGTATGCATATCAAAATGCTCAAACCTCATGGACGCGAGGTAGTCGCAGCTGCAGAGGATATGGGAGGAGGTTTCTTCTACCTCCCGGCAGAACCTACAGAATGGGTCATCAACGATGCCCAATAAGTGCAGGTGTCTATTCAGCCGACAGTGTCCAGTGAGGAGATTGGTGACCAGCCTAATTTTCCTTTTGGTGAGGGCAAGCAGTTCCTTTGCCCTAGTGATAGAAGGACCCGGGACAAACTCTTTGGCTTGTCTCTGCCCATCCATGTCAAGCCAGAGCTGCAGTTGAAGTGCAGACATCCGGCAGTGAATCCTATGACGAATGATGCCATGGGGGATGGGAACCGCAGGCTCAGGTCCGAAGAACTTCGCCTCAGCCCCCCTTCTGGCATACATATCAGCCCTTTCATTGCCCAGGTATCCGCAGTGTCCTGGCACCCACAGCAATTGAACCTTGTTGCGGGCAGCCAGAGAACACAGCAAATCCAGACAACTGAGGACCAGTCTTGAGTCAACAAGGCACTGATTCAGTGCCATGAGGGCGGCCCGACTATCCGAATAAATCTGAATCGTCCGTCCGCGGTAATTTTTCTTGATGCAGAAATCCGCACATAAACAAATGGCCATAATTTCCGCTTGGAAAACACTGGCAAAGTTGCCGAGGCTCTCGTAAAAACCAAACTTCTTGGTCAAGCAGTAGACCCCGGCACCAGCTCCAGAGTCCGTCTTCAAGCCGTCTGTGAACCAGACGGTCTCCCCCCAGTACCACGGACTGGGTTGGTCTCCCAATCAGATCAGTGCGACTAGGAAAGTGCACGCTGAAGGGCTTGTCAAAATGATATGATACAACAGACTTGTCTGAGACCATCGCAAGTGATGGCTCGAGACTGCTGTACTCACTGAAAAGCTTGGTGTGACTGAAGTCCCAGTGCTTGGGCTTCCACCAGCCGTGGTTGTTGAGCCTACAGGCTCCCATAATAGCTTCCTCCTCAATAAAGAGGTGGAGAGGAAGCATATTCAGAAGGATCTCCAGAGAGGCTGTGGGGGTAGTCCTCATGGACCCCGTGATGCCGATGCACGCCAGCCTTTGAAGCTTGCGTAGTTCATCTTGGGCTGTTTTAAGGCGAACCCTGGACCACCAGACAAGAGCTCCATAGGAGACCACTGGCCTGATGATTCTAGTATAAATCCAGTTCACGGCACTGGGGCTTAAGCCCCAGGATTTGCTGACTGAACTTCTTATACGCCAGAATAGAATTTTGGCTTTCTTGATGCTAAGATCAAGATGGGATTTCCAAGTAAGCTTGGCATCAAAGGTCACGCCAAGGTATTTGACCTCGGTGGACTTCTTCAAAACCTGTCCAAAGAAGGAAATATTCTATGAGAGCGGTAGCTCTCTTAGATAAGACTTCATACCGACTTTAATGTATAAGGATGGTTTTTTGATTGGTTATAACTTTTTTGTATCGTATTAACTGCTTTGAAAAAATTCCACAGAACTACAATTCGGGCCCTAAATATGTGGTTAAAATTTCAAAGAGATCCATTTAATAGTTTATTTTATAAAAAATAAAGTTGCTAAGGGTGGTTTTCATTTCCATAAAAATAATCATAGATTTTGACGAAAACCTCGAAATTTTCCCATAGAAATAACATGGGAAAATATTTTACAGATAACCATCTTGTTGTAGCCGTCATGATATAACTATACGTTTGTTTGATTTGAAAACGGTTTTAAACGAAAGCCTCATATTTAGTATTTGTGCTTTCCAGCTTTCATTGATTAATTTTAAGTTTAAGTATGTTTAATTTAAATTTTCAAAATTACCCCAATCTGCGTTATTTAAGCATGGATAATAGTCAGTTTATGATGTTAGCACGGTTAAGGCTATTTGGTCCAATTTTCGTAGTGGTAAAAAAACAAGAGAACCTAAGCTTGTGTTAGCTAACAAGTTAAGTTGGAAAAGGACCCCACACATGTATATTAAGTTAACAAGATAACCTACGACTGGTAATTAAGCTAGATTACCTGCGACTGGAAATTAAGCTAGATTACCGAAGACTGGAAATTAAGCTAGATTACCGAAGACTGGAAATTAAGCTAGATTACCGACGACTGGAAATTAAGCTAGATTACCGACGACTGGAAATTAAGCTAGATTACCGACGACTGGAAATTAAGCTAGATTACCGACGACTGGTAATTAAGCTAGATTACCGACGACTGGTAATTAAGCTAGATTACCTACGACTGGTAATTAAGCTAGATCAGCGACGACTGGTAATTAAGCTAGATCAGCGACGACTGGTAATTAAGCTAGATTACCGACGACTGGTAATTAAGCTAGATTACCGATGGCAGGTAATTAAGCTAGATTACCGACGGCAGGTAATTAAGCTAGATTACCGACGACTGGTAATTAAGCTAGATTACCGACGACTGGTAATTAAGCTAGATTACCGACGACTGGTAATTAAGCTAGATTACCGACGACTGGTAATTAAGCTAGATTACCGACGACTGGTAATTAAGCTAGATTACCGACGACTGGTAATTAAGCTAGATTACCGACGACTGGTAATTAAGCTAGATTACCGAAGACTGGTAATTAAGCTAGATTACCGACGACTGGTAATTAAGCTAGATTACCGACGACTGGTAATTAAGCTAGATTACCGACGACTGGTAATTAAGCTAGATTACCGACGACTGGTAATTAAGCTAGATTACCGACGACTGGTAATAAAGCTAGATTACCGACGACTGGTAATTAAGCTAGATTACAGATGACTGGTAATTGAACTTGATAAGTATATGACATGTGTTGGTGCTCAGGTGTACGGAATCTTTTTATGGTATAACTATGTACAGCTTCCTCTGTATTTGCATGTGAAAATGACGGGAAAGCAATTTGAGTTTGATCGGACGTTCATTGTCAAGTCAAGCAGTCAGGAATGACAGTTTTATAATAGATGGTTGGTTAGTTCAAACGCGTTTACTAATGTATGCACAATGCCCTAATACTTTTACTCTCCTAAGGTTTCTGAATTTGAATTAATATTAAGACTGAAGTAACAGATATTAATAAAAACTGTCATTGTAGACAAAGACGGGAAAGTGTAAAAGATAAGTGTAGAAAATGAATTGCCAGAAGTAACAGATATTAAAATTTTTACTTTTGAAGACATGATCATAAAACATCGATTATTTTAAAAAATTCTTATCTTAGTTTTTTCACCAAAATTAGTCAAAATATTTTGTCATGAAACATGTGCATCATTTCAAAACCAGTACGCGTGTACATTTTTTATACCAAAAATTTACAATGAGTTTTGAGTATTCGGTCCTATAAGGAGAATAAAATAGTCAGAAAATGGTTGAACAAAAAACTGTGTGAAAATCGTAGTCGTTATTTTGAAAGTTTTAAAAGTATCAAAATTAACGTGATGTATAGGTCCCAAAATATCTTTTGAACATTAATAACTACATCACAGTCAAACGGCCTTTGTAATTTTCTGCTTGGCAATATTTCCAATTATAAAATATAAAAATTGGAGTATTTGAACTAAAACCTAGTATCAAAAAACTTGAAGATACCATTTTTTTCTGGAACTATTATATAGAGCAAAATCCTTGTGTAAATAATGTAGAAAAATATATTGAGTTTAATGAAAATTTGGTGAAAAAAACTAAGATAAGAATTTTTTAAAATAATCGATGTTTTATGATCATGTCTTCAAAAGTAAAAATTTTAATATCTGTTACTTCTGGCAATTCATTTTCTACACTTATCTTTTACACTTTCCCGTCTTTGTCTACAATGACAGTTTTTATTAATCATTGAAGAGGTCATTGGTCCTCTTCCGAGTAAACGGTATAAGGACAGTCTTGTTGGGATTGACGGTGAGGTTAACATCCCTACACCATTCCTCAACAACATGCAAGGCAGTTTTCATCAGTGCAGCGATCGTTGCAGGGAACTTCCCCGTAACAATCACTGCTATGTCATCCGCATAGCCAAAGCAGTGACACCCCCCTCCCCGAGTCGACCCAGCAGCTCATCCACCACCAGGCACCAAAGAAGAGGGGAGAGAACCCCTCCCTGTGGACAGCCACGGTCGGTGGAGATCTCCAGGGATTCCCCGAAAAGAGACGCCGTCACCCTGCGATTCGTGAGCATGGAAGGTATCCAATGACACAGAGTGTCGTCAATACCAAACCGCTCCGCAGCGCGAAGAATAACTTCACTAGAGACCCTATCAAAGGCTCCCTCAATATCAAGGAAGATGGCTAAAGACATCTCCTTGAACTCGATGGCCCTATCAAGGCAGTTCAAAATGCCATGGAGCGCCGTCTCCGTAGATTTGCCTTTCTGATAGGCAAACTGAGCAGTGGACAGGGGAGTATGGGAGAGAATTCCATCCCGCAAATACCTGTCCACCAATTTCTCTAAAATCTTTAGGAAGAAAGAGGTAAGACAGATGGGTCTAAATGCCTTGGCCTCAAGATAGCTCGCCTTCCCAGGTTTGGGAATAAAGATAACCTTCGAGCGCTTCCAGATATCCGGAATATGCGCCAGAGCAATGCAGGCCCTGAATATCCTGCACAGATAGGAGCCAATGGCGTCTATACCTTCCTGAAGGAGGGCAGGAAAGACGCCATCTGGGCCAGGGGACTTATAGGGCTGAAACGAGTTGACAGCCCACTTAAGTCTGGAGTATGTAACTATCTTATTGGCAAAGGCCCCAGTCCGCCCTGTGTGCTCTCCGAAAGTACACGGGGAGAGCATCGGTGCATGTGGGGACAAAAACCTTGGAGTCCGGAAAGTGTACCTTAAGCATATACTTTAGGGTATCAGTCCCTGACTTGGTAAACTCACCTTCTGCCACCTTAATGGTGCTGAGCTGGTGAGTGTTATCATGAGCCAGGATCTTCATGATCTTGGCAGTAGCGGGGGCATCGGAGATACTACCGCAAAAGTCCCTCCAGGAGTTCCTCTTAGCCTCCCGGATGACTTTATTGTACTTGTTAAGGGTCTGTCTATAAATAGTCCAGTCCCCAGTCCTCTTGGCTCTATTAAAGAGTTTACGAGTGAGCTTGCTGATACATTGATGGGGTTTTTGACGCGCAAAATAAATTTCATACTATTGTTTATTGCTTTCATCGCGCATTCTTGGTACAAATGAAACAGATACGAATAATCGCGCCTAATCATTGCATTTTCGTTCAAGAGACGAGAAAGGCGGAAGTCAGTTTTTGTTATTTTTCCAAAAGGTCTTTCATCGTTTTCACCGAATCGAGCCTTTGAAAACAAGTGCACAAAGGTCATGTACTCTAGATTTTTGTCCCAATAGCTAGCTGGTTCGGCTTCAACACGCTTCATTTGGAAGGAAGCCAACAAATCCCTCGGGGGCTGAACATTCACCGGATGGATTGTATAGTGATCGTAAAGATATTGAACTTCATCTTTTGAAAGTTTTCACAACAGTGCTTGTGGTTGAGTTACAATTTTATAGGCGTCGTCTCGTGAGATATTTGACCCATAAACGGAGTCATTAAAAGCGTTTTGAACCATTTCCGCCCGCTGATTATCCAGGGCCGAAGCGTTCTCGCTTGAAACAACAGCATCAAGACAGTCTTTCACTAAGGCAAGGGGATCATTTTTGCTAAGCAATTCATCTAAGGTTGATGAATTTTGAGGCTCATCCAAAAAATCTTCGGTGCTGCAAATATATTCCTCATTGATCTGAGTGACATCGATGAGTTTGTACAGGGGACAAATATTTTTCAGTACAGTGATGGCTTTTTTCAAAGCATCTAGACGCACTATGTTTTGCCAAATCTTTCTGTCGCAGGTGGGGAGGCCATTAACCTAGATGTGCAATTCGTGATCTTAAGGCAATGATTTCGGTATCATGTCGAGATTTTTTTGAACAGGAATTGGGAGGTATATAATTTTACCTTTCAAAGCTTTCACCGTACCAAACTAAATGTTGGAGTTCGATTTGGTTCCTAGTCGAACGACAGTGTGAAATGACTTCACAAGTTAGATTAGAGCTTTTTCAAACATGATCAAACCAGCGATTTCCACTGGAGGATCGTCAACTCCCAAACCATTAAGGAAGAACCTATTTGGAACTTGTCCTTTCCCCAATTCTTTAGAACAGTAAGCACATAAGACCATGTCCATTTCTCTAAAGTCGAAATTTTTCAACTGTAAGACAGGTCTAAAAATGAGATAAGCGGGGTTTTCAAAAACTGAACGAACCTTAAATCAGATTTTTTGAATAATCTTGGGCAACAATCGCAAGGAATGTCGTGAAATTCATTTGTGTATCTCTCTGCTCTAGCAAATTGTTTACCGTAAAAAGCCAAGATTTCACTGTCGTTGAGACTAGGTCCAACATCGTTTTCAGTGCCTTTTGTCGGCTCGTTTTCGGCATTCGAAATTTTTAAGCCGCGTGCTGCAGCAATTTTTCTTTTACTTCGTTGAAAATATTTGTGACAACGCCCAAATCATTCACTTGCAAGAAACGATCAATGACACAGGCACTGTCTGGTCTTTTTACTACGTCGACAAAGTTCCCAAATTCATCAATCCATAATTCATTAATTTGTTCCGTGCTATTGGGCTGTTCTCTTAAAAGGCTAGGGCGAGACTAGCGTGAAGCCTTTTTCCACCAACGACTTTGACAAAATTGTCACTACATACCAATCCCATTTCTTGCAAATTCTTGGCAAACTGTTTGAAATCTTCAACAAGCAACGCGCGTTTTGCATGGCAAGCCGAGTATTTGCCTTTTTAAATGGAAAATTTTTCCAAACAGTAACTGACATTGGAGTTTGTGCGACGCAAATTCTGAACTTTTCTTGTTAAATGCATTAGCTACATTTTTCGTCGACATCAATCGTTCAATAAGTCGTGTAATTAAAAAGCGGTTAAAACTTTCCGCAATAATTTTTTGTTTTTGGTTTTAAAAGTCCCTCTATTAAAGGATACTTTTTTTAAATTGATCTCTGCTAGTTTTTCCATGACTCTTATTACTTTGATTCGAACTGGCAACCACTTTAGTGGTCTGCAAAACCCTTTCAGTATTTGCTATATTTGTCAGCGTGGACTTTCACTTGAGTCTGTAACTCGAGCTTTACTTTGAAAGCGATCTTTGTTTTTTAAATAATACTTTTTACAATATAATTTGTTTATTCCAGGATCTTTCAAAATTCTACTTGCATTTCGCTTTCTAGATCTTAAGCGTTCTTTATGTTTCTTAGCTTGTTGTCGAGAAATCATTTTAGATTTGTTAATGTGAGCCATAAGGTCTCTTTCAGTGCCACGAAATGTATTTTTTTGGAGTACTGAAAGATTTCTCCTAGTACCCCTTTTGAAAACAAAGTTATCTCTTTCGTTCAACAAAGGTGTCTCTTTCGTTCGACAAAGGTATCTCTTTCGTTCGACAAAGGTATCTCTTTCGTTCCACAAAGGTATCTCTTTCGTTCCACAAAGGTATCTCTTTCGTTCAACAAAGGTGTCTCTTTCGTTCGACAAAGGTATCTCTTTCGTTCCACAGAGGTATATTTTTCGATCTACAAAGTTATCTCTTTCGTTCGACAAAGGTATCTCTTTCGTTCCACAAAGGTATCTCTTTCGATCCACAAAGGTATCTCTTTCGATCCACAAAGTTATCTCTTACGATCCACAAAGTTATCTCTTTCGATTCACAAAGGTATCTCTTTCAATCCATAAAGTACTCCGTGGAATGTTTTGCCAATGCCTGAGGAAATTGGTACAACAAGTTTAACGCCTTTATTTTTCATCTCAAATGAATGGCAGACCAGCTTGGACTTATTAATGGGAAAAAGTAATTTAGAAAAAATTGTAACAAATCGTGAAAGTTTATATGGACAGTCACGGACAACACACTACAAAAAGAAGAAAAGAACTAATAATGATCAAATTATTAATTATTAAATTTACAAACTTAAAATTTTAAATGGCGTGAATGGCACAACGCACAGTGATTCTAAAAGAGTATATACCATGATCAACAACGAACAATATATTTTTCATATTTTCCCTTCGTGCCAACAGAGGGCACTTGAAAGAGGCTAAAGGGCCTATACAGCAACTTTTAAAAGGACTCTTTTACATTTATATTTGTAAATCCTTAGAGAAATAAAATAATAACTTTAACGAAGTCATTTTTGGTTAATTTTTAATTTTAAAGGAACCTAATTTTTTTCCAAAGTTCCAGCAAACATTGGATGGCTTTCAGAGGAGCATTTCAAGCAGGGTGACTCAGCTCTGTGCAAAACCGGTTTCTTCAGTAGTCTTTACTGAACGCGAATTTGCTTTAGAATTAGGAATAAGTAAGTGATTCCAATTTTTTAATCTGTTAAGCTTCGTAACATTTTTCTATTTAAGTGGAAATTTGCGAATAAGTTATTTCCTTTTGAATTTCACAATCTCAAATTTTTAAACCATATTTAAAATTTGGAAAACTTTTATGGTGATTGTTGAAAATGCAAATTTAAAGCCTTGCTCTACCAAAACAGAAGCCAAGGCTTAATTTTCAAAATTTGTATTTTGAATCTAAAATTTAACATTAAAGGTCAAATACACTGGTAGCGAAATGATGAACGGCAAAACTGATATATACACTACATATATTTCGAAATTTAGGGCTACAAAATGGAATATTTTACCATTACGATTTCTACCCTAAACTTCCAGTTTTTTGGAGGAGGCTCACGTGGGCGTGACAACCAGTGAGGTGGTTCTGGAGGGAAAAGCCGGCCGCGTGGTAACGCTGAAAGGTCCGGCGGGATCGAGGGCAAGGAGCTAATGGATCTGTGGCTACAACGAGATTCCAAGAAAGTTGGCGTGGCCGTTACCAAAAAAGGTGCTATAATTGCAATCGCTATGGACACATCGCAGCCAATTGTTGGAGACAGGGTATAGTATTCCATCTATCATTATAAGAAATAAGTTTACCATTTATGCCTGTTAATTCAATAAAAAAAGGTTCTGCTAAGGTCTCGGGCACCGCCAAACCCCGTCTATTGACCAAGCCGTGACCGTCGACCATACCGAGGCTGTCGACCATACCGTGGCTGTGGACCAAACTGCGTTCGAGGACCATATCACGGCCGTTGACGAACCTATGACCGTTGACCAGTCTAAGGCCGTCAACCAATCTGCCACACAACCTGGATATAGCCCTAGACCAAACTATTACCGAGAAGGATAAATTACTGTCCCTACTTCGCAAACACTCGTCCGTCTTTTCAAGGTTTGAGGGCGACCTAGGGCTAACCTCCCTTATCAGTCACCAAATCCACACGGGTGACGCCGCTCCTGTCCGCTCACAACCTTACCGAAAAACGCCCAAGGAACGAGAAGTGTTGCAAGCTGAAGTAAATAAAGTACTCGCAAACGGGACCATACGAGAATCCTGCAGCCCCTGGGCCGCGCCCGTCATCTTAATTAAAAAACCGATGGGAAATGGTGCTTCTGCATTGATTAGAGGAAACAACCAAGAAGGACGTACACCCACTCTCGCGTATTGATCTTCTGGCTGGAGCAACACTCTTCACAACCCTGGACTTAGCTTCCGGGTATTTTCAAGTAAAAATCGACGAAGACGAGAAAGAAAAGACGGCCTTTGTAACACCCGACGGCCAATTCCCATTTAACGTGCTTGGCATGGGGTTATGTAATGCGCCCGCAACCTTTCAGAGGTTAATTCACAAGACCCTGGAAAACCTTATGTGGCAGACAACTATGGCGTATTTGGATGACATCAGTATCTTTTCAACAGATTTCAAGTCCCATCTCACGCACGTGAACCGAGTTTTGACATGCCTTCACCGAGCCAATCTAAAGTCAAGCCCAGTAAATGTTCCTTCGCCAAGGCCAGAGTAGTATACCAGAGTCATTTAATAGATGGAAACGGCATTTCCCCGGACCCCAGTAACTTAGAAGCGGCCGCCAAGTTTCTAAACCAAAAACAATGAAACCAGTCCAGGAATTCCTAGGTTTTTCTGGTTACTACCGCCGGTTCATCCGTGATTTTGCCAAGGTCGCCAAACCCCTCACGGAGCTCACCAGGAAGGATACCACTTTTTCAAGGGAACCAGCCGAAGAAACTGCCTTCACGCACCTACGTGACTGTCTCATCTCGTCTCCTATCGTCACTCACGCACAATGGGATATACCATTCGAGATTCACACCGATACCTCTGCCTATGGCATTGGTGCCAGGAAAAGGTCGTTGCCTACGCCAGCCGCCTGCTGAACTCGGCGGATCAGAATTTCTGATAAACATATATATGTTAACCGAGCCGTCGTTTTTAATTTTTGCGCCCATCGGTAGATGGCGAAAAAATTTATGGGGAGCATATACGAGAGTTTAACTCCTCCTTCGTTTCGTCTTCGTCACACCGCTCATTGGACGGCGTCGAAAACCCCACCTTAATTTTCACCCTCAGCTGTCAGTCAACTCTAGCTTTACAATATGTATAGAGTACGCAAACAGAAGGGAAATCGCAGAGGTAGTCGTATCCCAGTTGGTAAAACGCTCGACAAATTTTTCCTCTTGGATTGTTTTAAAATCCAGACTCGCGCGTTTGAGCCTAACTTGAAATTTTGGTTAAAAATTTATATTTATTTTAAGCTATTTTATTCATTTACAAAATATTATTTTAAATTATATAAATTATTTATTTTAAATAATATGAAAAAATAATATTTTAAATAGTAATTTGAAATATAATTTTAAATATATTTTGGAAAATGCCAGGTGTTGATTTCGCTAAAATATACGAGATGTCGCCAGTGTTTCCACTTTGCGGCGAAAAGGTCTGTTTTTGGCGTGGATATTTAGTTATGTATGATAAGACGATTGAAGTAAAAATGTGTTAATTTTCGTATCACCATTAGTAATTTGAAAAATAATTTTAAATATATTTTGGAAAATGCCAGGTATCGATTTCGCTATAATAGACGATATGTCTAGATTGTAATGGTCCTCTTGGGAGCCTTGTTTCGACTCGAGCCGAGCCGAGCTATGAAAAAGCTCGCTCACCTCGTCTCGTGAACAGTCCAAATATTATGACTAAAGGGACAAAGTTTACAAGTTATGATTATATTGCTATAAGTAAGACCGCCTTAAATTTAATTATGAAACCGAAAAACAGTTCTAATTTAATTTACGGCGTCATCCATAAAACCCTGCAATCTCAACTTATTTATGGTCACCCTTCAAAATGTATAATAATAGTACATTTTCTACTCAAAATCTTCTATAGAACTCGTTGTACCTCGGTCGACCTATAATACCCTTCTTGAAATATTTTGAATTGTTTTGAACTATGACTATCTTGTAAAATGGCGCCTGTAAAACCATTTCTTAGGGAATAACGTTTACACGTCAATATTAATTATACCAGTTGACTACTGTAGTTTTGTTGTATTTGGTTTGAATTTTTCCCTCAGAAATCTTGGCGCCACAAAATGTAATCGAAACGCTCATTAAAAGGAAGTGTAACTTTTACTAGGAACACGCAAAGAGAACAGTTTAGGTTAGGTGATATCAAACAAGAATAATTGGCCTCGGTTGAATTAACTTTAATGAAAAACAGAAGAAATATAACGGTCCTTTAAGCATGGTTTTCACTTGGCGTAAATCACGACTTTTCACCCGACGTCAAGCGACAACCGAAAAAAACAGTAACGCTAGACTGAAATTACGTTGGGTGTGGCGATATTAGCTTTCTATTTTTTTCGGTCGCTTTCAACGTTAACGTGACGTCATTTTTCGACCACGCGTGCTAGAAAGAGGCCGTCCATGGTCCGCCATGTTTTTATTTATTTCGTTCCAAATCGAGTCAGTAACTAGTACAAATCCCTCAGAATGCCGAAGTTCAATGCTGAAAGGTTTAATGAAGAGGTTAGAAACAATACAGATCTGTAAATTCTTAGAAACAATGATTGCAAATAAGAAAGACCATAGATGGACCGCAATTTGTGCAGTGATCAGTTTATCCGTTAAGCCAGTCGTTCCATTATTTGCATGAACTATGTTAAGGGAAACCGCTATAACGCTGGGCAACAACGTAAAACACAAATCTGACGTTTGACGTCTAGCTGCAGAGTAGTTTTTTCGGTCAAGTGAAAACCTTGCTTAAATCACTTTGAAATTGTTCTTTGAACAGCGCAATTTGTTCTTGATGTCTTCTTTCTCTGGCGGCTTCTTTTAATTCTAGCAGGCTTATTAGTCGTTCCGTTGGGCTTAGTTTCTTCTTGCTACTCTTCTTTATGGCCTTTGATGTTTCAGCTTCCTTCTTGATCTTAACTTGTACTTTACCAACCCCTCGTCTAACTTCCGGCTCTAAACTATCATCATTGGCCGATATTTTGGCGATTTCCGCCTCAAATTCCACATCCTTTCTCGAGCACCCACTTGTTTTGTTATTCTTTTCAGATTCACGCTTTCTCTTCATGATGGTTCTGTACCTAGTTTTAGTGTTTCACATTGTACTCCAGACCATGGTCGTCCCAACTCACTGTCAATATCTCTTGCTATTTTGTTCCTCATTGGCAATTGGCACAAATTCTGAAGGAGTTCCACGAATGACCGAACCTCTAGAGGAATATGTCATTCCTATTGAGGGTGACTTGGCATTCGAAGTTCATGAAGAATCAACCAACCCAAATGCTATTCCTTCCACTTCAACCACCAACCCTTCCACTTCAACCATCAATCCTTCCACTTCCACCAACAATCCTTCCACTTCCACCAACAATCCTTCCACTTCCACCACCAATCCTTCCACTTCCACCACCAATCCTTCCACTTCCACCACCAATTCTTCCACTTCCACCACCAATCCTTCCACTTCAACCACCAATCCTTCCACTTCAACCACCAATCCTTCCACTTCAACCACCAATCCTTCCACTTTTGCCAGTACGTCCACTACCTTTCCTCCAACTTCAACTGCCAAAGATCATGAAAACGATAAAAGGCCGACACGAGCATCAACTGCAAAGCCTCCAAAGAAAAGGCGCGCTCTTGACGTCGAAGATGTGGATGCGGATATTGACGAGCAAATTAACAAAATTGACAACTATATAGCGGCTTCAATAGCGCATAAATGTGATAAAAATGTAGAAGGTAGAGCAGAAAGGATTTGTAAATATTTGGCGCACTTATTAAACCTAGTAAAAGATGACGAAAAAATAAGTTGCGAAAGGGACATTTTAGAAGTGGTTGACAAGTACACGGAAAGAACAAAAGAAAGTAATAATTCATGTGATAATTAAGAAATTTTATTGTATCATCATGCGTGTATAGTTTGAATCAAACTTGCGCTGTACTGTTTGTATCAAACGTGAAAAAATTAAATATTCCCTATATTATAAATGCGATTGAACAGTTTTTATTTCTGCTTGAAATTTTATTATTGTTTCTAATTGAAGTTGTTGCTTGAAATGGCTTGCATATAAATTATTTTCACGGTTAACACCAGGCATTTCCCATTGCCAAGGAACTGCGCCTGCATCTCACCAAAAATAATCTGTGTAAATCTTTCGACATTGTTTTGCTGCTTCTGTTGAATTTCGAGCAGATGTGCCTTGTAGATTAAAGAAAGCATTGTCGGGCTCCTCATTCCAATAACCATATCTATAGTTTCCTAAACTACCGGTAAAATCTGCGAATCTAGGAGGGCAATAAACCTTGGTATACGAACTAAATACCCCCAAGACTAAAGACCCCCGGTCATAATTCTCCATTTTTAAAAACGTACAAAATCCCCCGGTAATTTCCCCCATCCTAGTTAAGAGTTCAAAATCCCCCCATTCTCAAGACAAAATCCCCCCACTCTCTAGTCATAATCCCCCGACAATTAAAAATATGATCTGCTGGCGTATTGGATAAGGCGTTGAACAGAGGAGAGAAGAATGGTGGGTTCGATTCCCCGAAGGTACGTGAGTATTATCAAAATATTACTTGAAATATTTCTAATTGTTTCGTTCAGTTTCATTCATTTCTAGGGTAGAAATAGGTTTAGTATTAATAATTAGTTAATAGCGTGAATAATGGAGAAAAATAGGAAAAATGAAACAATTTTTGCTTTCGAATTGTTAATTTGTTGTGTCACTGACATTCAATATTGACAATCAGTTTGACAATCTTTTGATTTTATTCGGGTTCAGTTGGTTTGAATGGGTTAGGTTAGGTTTGGTTAGGTTAGGTTAGGTTGGGTTGGGTTGGGATGGGTTCGGTTAGTAATATTTTGGAAATATTGTAACAATGGTACGCCTTTTCCAAAATTATATTTTTTACATTTATTTTCATCCGAAGTAACATTACTTTTAAAAATATTGAGATTTCCCTCCCTTTAGAGACTGGCTGATGTTTTTTTCTTTATAAATCTTCATATAAATTGAAATCGTTCTCTAGGGTATTTTGTCGTAAACACATTTTGGGGGAATTTGTCCTGGGGCTGGTGGAAATTTGTCCTGGGGCTGGGAGGAATTTGTCCTAGGGCTGGGAGGAATTTGTCCTAGGGCTGGGAGGAATTTGTCCTAGGGCTGGGGGAATTTGTCCTAGGGCTGGGGGGAATTTGTCCTAGGGCTGGGGGGAATTTGTCCTAGGGCTGGGGGGAATTTGTCCTAGGGCTGGGGGGATTTGTCCTGGGGCTGAGGGCATTTTGTCTTCGGCATCCATTCGGGGGGGAATTGTCCGGGGGATTTTGTGTCCTACCTGAGGGGATTATGTCCTTTTCTTCTCTAATGGGGGATTATGTCCTACATTCATAAACCTTTTGAGACGTTTTCAGATGCTTCTCATTAGAGAGTAGGTAGTTATGGAGCACAACTGTTGCTTTTATTACTCTGTCTGCGTTATCTGGTGCTAGAGTTATCGTACGATGAAATATCCTCCACTTTGCGCCCAAAATTCCAAAAGCGTTGTCACTGCAACGCCTGTGTGTAAATAATCGTTTTCAGTATTCGACTGTATTCATTTTATTATATTTTCAATATTATCATAATGATCATAATGATATAAAGCTACAAAATATTTACCTAGCTCTACACGGAAAAAATAGAGGTTTCTTTTTAAACCATAAATGTGTTTGTACTTTTTGTCCAAAACTCAAACCCTGGAAGGTTTGCATACAAACTATTTTAAGTCCTCATGGATTAGTTGCAGAAAATTTTTATTTTATAACCGTTCGGTTGGAATTGCAATGGTTTAAAATTAAACAATTAGTTTGTCTTGTTTAAACCATTGCAGTACTGTTAAAGCTCGCAAAGGTTTGAACCTAAACCGTATTCTTATAATTATCGCGAGTAAAAGTACCGTAGTGGTTTAAATTCATCCGAGTAATATAATGACTGAAAACCATTATTTGCAAAAATAGTTTATATATAATGTCCTAATGGTCTTAAATGAAACTATTAATGCTTTGAATGGAAACCATTGATGCGATGCTGAAAGTCCGGTATTGGCCAGAAATTAAACGATAACTATTATAATTATAAACCCTTAATGCGCTGCTGAAAGTCCGGTATTGGCCAGAAATTAAACGATAACTATTATAATTATAAGCCCTTAATGCGCTGCTGAAAGTCCGGAATTGGCCTGAAGTTAAACGATTACTATTATAATTATAAACCATTGATGCGCTACTGAAAGTCCGGTATTGCCCTGAAGTTAAACGATTACTATTAAAATTATAAAACCTTGCTACGCTACTGAAAGTCCGGTATTGGCCAGAAATTAAACGATTACTATTATAATTATAAAACCTTGCTACGCTACTGAAAGTCCGGTATTGGCCAGAAATTAAACGATTACTATTATAATTATAAAACCTTGCTACGCTACTGAAAGTCCGGTATTGGCCAGAAATTAAACGATTACTATTATAATTATAAAACCATGCTACGCTACTGAAAGTCCGGTATTGGCCAGAAATTAAACGATTACTATTATAATTATAAAACCTTGCTACGCTACTGAAAGTCCGGTATTGGCCTGAAGTTAAACGATTACTATTATAATTATAAACCATTGATGCGCTACTGAAAGTCCGGTATTGGCCTGAAGTTAAACGATTACTATTATAATTATAAAACCTTGCTACGCTACTGAAAGTCCGGTATTGGCCTGAAGTTAAACGAGTACTATTATAAACATAAACCATTGTTATAGCAATAAAATGGTGTATTTTAAAACTATTAAATGTCTATTATTATAACCTTAAAAGTATAAAACTGGTCTATATGTGTAAACCTAGAACGGATTTTCAAATTCCTTTCCCAAAGGATAAAGAGCAAACTTACAATTCGCCATTAAAAGGAAAGTCACCGTAAATATGTACAATAAACTTAAAAATGTTCTTGTAAGCAACAATTTATTATTAACACTTGCCAGTATTTTTACATTTTTTTGATAATGCCTTCACTTGAGCAGATAGCTTGGTTGAGCTCAAACCTAGAAAACAAGACTCAACAAAGCTCAATGTTTTTGTCAAAACGGCAGGGTATTCTATATTAAAAATCCAAAAGGAGGCAAAAAATGCACACATGGCAGATAAAAAGTCAAAAGCCTGTGTGACCAATTCCCGATCAATATATAATTCATACTGATCACTCGAAAACATGTTCCTTCCTGTATAGACGACAACTGGTGTTTCCACCATTGTTTTAGACACTTAATTTTTTGGGCAGAAGAACTGCATGTGGCTAGGCCAGTGCGAGTCCAGTTTTTTGGGCTTCGAGTCGAGTCTCGAGTCCTAAAAAAAGGTATTATAGAATCTCGAGTCGAGTCCTTTAACTGGTATCGAGTCCTCGAGTCCTAAATTCAGCTTCAAAACTACGTCTCAAGCCCAGTGTCGAGTCCTGATAAATTATATCAAGTCCCAGTCGAGTCCTAATAAATTATTTCAGGTCAAAATCAAGGCTAAATGTTTTCATATCTTTTATTTTTTACTCTTCATTTGTTCAAATATCACAGCTTGGATATAAAAAGTAACAAACGTCAATAAACCTGTTCTAGCTGACGTCAAATTTTTGTCCAATCATCTGTCCTCTCTAAAATTTAAATCGTTAAAACCAGACTAGATACCGCGCTCTATTTGAATTGAAATTCCGAGTCACCGAGTTCAGGCAATATACATGGATAAAGGATGAGCGTGAGGAAATTTGTTTTCACGCAAGAGGGTAGGCAACTCCCTATCTCCGAAGGCAGCTTATTCGATATATACTTTGTTGCAGCTTCGGTTGTCAGCACGGGAAAGCTATGCCTGTATGTAATGTAGATTTGTGCGTGCTGACTAGAGACGAAAGAAAAAAAATTCTTTATCCATGGTAAATATTTTTGGACTTGATATGGTGTTAAGCCTCGGTTCGAGTCCTCCTCGAGTCCAGTAGTGAGGATTTTTGTGGATTCGAAACTATTCTCAAGTATTAAAATTTTGATTTTCAAGTCTCGAGTCGAGTACTCGACTCGAGACTCGATCGAGCACTCGCCTTTGATCGAGTACTCGCACAGGCCTGCATGTGGCTCTCTTTTAAATTCCCTGGTATAAGCATCAGAGTGTATGCTTGTTTTGCTCCTAAATCATAGAAAACAGTTTTTTTATCAAGGTATTTTTGGCAAGGATAATGCGATATGGAGACAAATATCGCTTGTAGAAATATATTTGTGGTTGTGTATAGTAAAGGAAAAACAATGACACTTACTAGTTTGTGACTCGGGGTCCACTAAAGTCGTTACGTTTCCCATCAATTCAGCCCTTAGCTCCACTGATTCCTTTTGGTTTATGTTCCAAATTTTATTTGAAAATAATTCAAAGGATTCTTGATATTTTTCTTCAATATCGACCTTGGTCAAACTTGTAGATATGACTTGATACCGTTTTGTAACGTTAAAGTAATATTCACCCGCTTTTGCTAATTTCCTATGGAGATTAACATGGGTTTTTCGTGATTTTTCCCCACCGATAACTTAAAAACTACAGCGAAGATACTTTTCGGAATTATCTTAAATTAACAATTAAGTATTCAGGGTGTGCTATCGGCCAGCTTGATCAAAACAATTAAGTCTAAGTATGTTAATTTTACTTAATTACAGAAGTACGGCTTTGACCATCGTGATTGGACATAATAATTAGCTAGATCTCTTGGAAAACTCAGTGTTACTACGTATCTGTAGTGTGATGGTTATCACGTCCGCTTCACACGCGGAAGGTCCCCGGTTCGAGCCCTGGTAGATACATGTATTGATCATCGTTATTGGACATAAGAATTAGCTAGATCTCTTGGAAAACTCAATGCTACCACGTATCTATGGTGTAGTGGTTATCACGCCCGCTTAACACGGGAGAAGTCCCAGGTTCGAGCCCAGGTAGATACATGTTTTAACCATCGTGATTGGACACAATAATTAGCTAGATCTCTTGGAAAACTTAGACTTACCACGTGTCTGTGGTGTAGTGATTATAATAAATATTTAACAATTATTTCACGCCACTTGGTTTAATAATGTGACATAGGTAGCTTACTTTTTCCCTATTTTTTAAACCATTAAACTTAGTAATATTAGAAGTTCAGCAGATTGTCTAAAAAAGATGTTAAAAGCGACTGTAAATGGTGCTTAAATGCCTAATATTTTCTTAATACTTGCGAATAATCTTAGTAAATGGCGTGAATTGATCATAGAAATGGGGTTAAAGTACACCCTAAATGATGTCTTTTTTGGCACTGGAAAAAACATCATATATGGTGTTTGAATGCACCATTATATTTTAGAGTGCAAATGTATGACGGTAAAGCAAACATAATTATTCAAAATTTAATTACATTAAGACTGGAGTGACAGATATTATATAAAAACGTCATGGTTTGGACCAAGGCCGAAAAAACAAACGATATGTGTGAGGTTTATCAATAGACTGAAATTTCAGATATTGAAATTTTTTTCTAGTTATTGTTATCCACTCAAACCTTAATCAATAGTTAATTCAATCAACTGATTTTACTGTTAATCGATCTAGTCCCTCTAAATTAATTTAAAAAATTACATATCTACGCCTTTTCAAGAACAATTACATTTTCCGAAAACATTTTATCATCAATTTAGTTATTTTGAAGGGATTTCGTGTCGATACTCACTAACTTGCGAGCACCTTGACCGACATTGTTTTAATTGTCGCTGGCTTGACAAATTTTCAAGTTTGCACCAAAAGAAGTTTATATCTGTTTTAAGTTGTTGATAAGACTGTCGTTTACAGTGAATGTCGTCCACTTAAGACAAAGAAAGAAAGTTTATCCTGTGTGGTAAAGGGTAAAGATCACATAAACAGAGATACTTCTCAGTACTTGTTATATTCATTTCCCGCGGAAATAATATGGTTAAACACATCATTCATTACTAGTTATGCCAAGAAGGTCACATTTAACTCCGACACCCCCTCCCTTCCTCTATTTTCCCAATATATGGCATTTTATAATCACCAGTGGTTTCAGTGTATGGGTCATCTGAGCCGTCGCAACACACTCAGCCAATATTACCATAGACTGAGTTATGACCAAGATATTCTTAAGTATGGAAATGGAAGTTCCAGTGCAACTTTACCATCATAGAGGCGACAATAGAAATATAGCATTTCGATATACGAAATTAAATGTATAAATTCGCATAACACCCTTGTTTGGCATCCACGATTAAATATTTACATTTTCCATTCGAGTTATGCCAAAGTTCGCTTGCTCTTTTTAGACATCCAGTAGAACATTACAAATATTCAATACTGTACCCTCAACACGTACCCCATTCAAAATAATTAATATCATGATAAAATGTTTTCGGAAAATGTAATTGTTCTTGAAAAAGCGTAAATATGTAATTTTTTCAATTAATTTAGAGGGACTAGATCGATTAACAGTAAAATCAGTTGACTGAATTAAATATTGATTAAGGAATGAGTGGATATAAATTGATAAACCTCACACATATCGTTTGTTTTTTCGGCCTTGGTCCAAACCAAGACGTTTTTATATAATTCAATAAAGATCCTAGTTCGGAACTATGGTTCCGAACTAGGAGTTGTTGGAGTTGGATCCGAAAAAAAAATAATCGTTGAAAGTAATCGTCAAGGGCTCATAGAGATCCGAATACCGAATCCTGCCGACTATTTTAAGAAGTAATCGATTACTTGATTACTAGTAATCGGATCCGCCCAGCACTACAGAGCTGAACCTTGGGGAACACCCAAGGTTGTGATGTACGATTATCTACATAATAGTCTCCAGATTTATATGCTATGTACTTTTGAGGATTATGATCATTTGGGATGACGGTTAGAAAGTTTATAATCAAGGGTGGATGAAACTTATCAACTTTGACTAACGGAGTCGCAAGTATTTCACTGCTGACATTGGTAAGAATCAAGTCTAAAATGTTACCCACACAGTTTGGTAGTTCATTCACTTGGTTCGAAATGAGGCAGTCCCTCGGTGGTATGTCGCACAACTTTATGGCCTCCATTTGCCCTACAATATTCAAAATATAAAAAATTACCAAACTATGAAGTCACGTCCGATATGGCCTTCGTTTTTCACCTCAATCGCTATAGTCTTGTTTAGTGAAACTTGAGTACTACTACTTTTTTCTACGAGGGTTAACATTGTGTATTCAAACGACTGTAGATTTTCGTACCACATCAAGTCCGCCTGAACAAGACTATTCTACTATCACAGAGATTTCTTGTACAAAATATACCAACCGAAAGGTACAATGATACCTTGAATTTACTTTACTACAGTAGGCACACTTCTACCCATTTAATACACTTCTGCCAGGTAAAAGTTCATTAACGATGCTAGAAGGAAGACTATTAAAATTGTCTCATGTTTCTAAACAAGTTGATGAGGCTGAATTTGTTTTACTCTAAATTTTCGAACATTTTCTTGTTTTAGGAGCCAGTGTTTGGGGGGCCATATCTCAGTTGCAAATTCTTGTACACCCCATGTTCTTTGACCCTTCCACTCAGTTTGACCCAAAGAACACGCCCCTTGTACATGGCACACTTCTACCCATTTAATACACTTCTGCCAGGTAAAAGTTCATTAACGATGCTAGAAGGAAGACTATTAAGAACTCTCATGTTTCTAAACAAGTTGATGAGGCTGAATTTGTTTTACTCTACATTTTCGAACATTTTCTTGTTTTAGGAGCCAGTGTTTGGGGGGGCATATCTCAGTTGCAAATTCTTGTACAACCCATGTTCTTTGATACTTCCACTCAGTTTGACCCAAAAAACACGCCCCTTGATTTATGAAAGACTAACGAGAAACACCCTGTATATTAGATAGTTTGTAAAAACATTGTTTCTGAAAAAGGAACCTCGTGCAGATATTTCATGTGGGTGGATCCAAAGACTATTAAATGTTTAGTGCCTATATAGACGGGAAACTCTTCTCAGTTTGTTTTTTAATGTTGAGAGTTAAGGAGGGTTTTTTTTAAAATAACATTAAACTAAGGTCTGAATTAGCAAGCTAAACATTTAGTCATTGTTTGTTTTAGATGGATAGAGGAAAGTCTTCATTTGCTGCGAAGTATAACGCATGGAATATACTACAAAGAGTATCTGGTGATTTTGCAAGTGTTGGCCACCAAACATTTCAAGGCTATTTTATAAGAATACACTAGTTTACCCACAACTAAAACAATTATCCATGATCGCCAGCTTTGGCTATTTAAATGGCATTCCGGTTACAATTCTTATTGATGCGCTCTCACATAATAAAGTTGACCACATTTATGAAGACCCATTAAGATGTGTTACACTTCTATACAATTTGTGGGACACATGTACCGACATGAAAATGTCGATCGGTGGTTACTCCGTACCGAAGTAGGCTTACTGTTATTTGGACGGAAGCAAGTAAGTGGAATTAATGTTTTTAAAGTACCATGGTAAATGTTAAATGGTTTCAAAATAATTAGAATTCAAGAAGACGTTTTGGCAGAAAAAGGACATTTATTGGGAATTTTCATTGAAGATAAATGGTATTTACCCGCAGTAGTGAATGTGGAGTCGTCCGATATTGATAGTGCCGATGAAAAAAAACTATCGCAGTTCCTTGAAAAGTACGTAATGATCGGCCTACCAAAGGTTTGAGGTTTGGCCATTTTACGGATTTCTGATTTTATGTGTAACATTTTGTTTGTTTGCGAAATATGGTAACTTAGAATAAATCATAATCACGATATTTCTTAAATATGACTAACATTATTACGAGTGTAATAGCTCCGTTTTGTGTTTTGAGATCGGATGAATTTACCAAACCATTTTAGACATTTTGTCCGAGGCTTAAAGAAATAGAATTAATGTTTCTCACTATTTTCACTTAGTCATTCCGATACACGTGAAGTTCATGATGAAAATGACTCAAGTCATGAAGAAGTTAACGACGATGAACCATGTGTTCATTTGGAATCCTTAATTGGCAACGAAAAAAATAATACCTTGGAGGCTGAGTGTGAAAAAGCTGCTGTTGAAATTGTTTCGACCGATGATGTTTTCTAATTAAAAAATAAACAAGCAACGCAAAACACTCCTTTTTGGGTCTAGTATTTGAGATTGTATGAAATTTCAGACAAATAAAGGTATATTTTTGAATAAAGGGTTTCATTATTAAGCTTAATTCTCACTTAATGCCCTACAGTTGATTAACAAAAAGCAAAAGTAAATGAATATTCAGGTTAAATAACTGGGTAGTGATAGTCTTCTCTACTCGGAGAGGTAATATTTTTGGCTTTCCCAACTTGTTTAATTCAGAGTTGTCACAAGATTTTGAGATTCAAATTCCATGACTTTAACTGACCTGTGACAAGCATGTTATTAAATTTACCAGTCTCTCGTTTAAATTTCAAAAATTATTTTCCAATTAAAGGCATGGGTAAGACAGCAAGACGAGTTATTAACGGCATTAGAAGACTATAAACATTGGTGGAGACGGAAGGTGTGATTCACCCTGTTACTCTGCGTTGTATGCGAGTTACTGTTTTATGGAAAGCACCACCAATAAAATAATACATCTAGAATTGGTCCAGGTAAAGTCTAAATTTATTTAAAAGTCGGGCAGTGGTTGCATTTAAATACCATATTATTTACTTTTAAAGCAAAGTTAGTAGCAGTCAAGCCATGGAATTGGAAGGTTTACGGAGGGGCTTGCGTTACTTATCAGTGAGTGATGTCACGGTAGGAACTCTTGTAACTGACCGACACAAGAGTATTCGCCGTTTCATGAGAGGAGGATCCGGGAGCGCTCGGATCACCTCAAAGAAAAACGCTATTAGACTTCTTTCCTTACGAACTGCTAAGCAAATTATAACAATCCACGTTATTCACTATCGCCGGACGTTAGGCTTATTTCCTTCCCTGCTTATCCACATTTGGCCTTTGCAGCAGACGACAGACGGATTTCTTCCCGTGACCTTACTCCTACTCCCCTCCACGAATCCCGAAACCCGAGATAAGCCTAACTTCCGACAATAGGGAATAATATCAAAGTTAGTTTTTACGGTATTCTGATAGTGTATTATGTATTTTTCACTGCCCTAAGAAAATTTTAGAGTGAGGTATAGTGACCCAAACATGGAGCGGAAGAAAAAAGTACCTATTAGATTTTCATTGCACAACGAATATTTAAGATACAACAAAATTCCACCAAAAAGTACAAGATATAGAATACTTTCTCGAATTAAAGGTAATATGCATAAACAATCAAACACCAGCGCACGTGATTGCGCCGAAAGAGTTATTACTGGAGGTTTGTATTACTTTGGTAAAGCATGTAATTCAGTTGCTATTTCATAAAAGATGTCCATGCATTAATATGAACTGGATGGAAAACTATTTTCCCCTTTCAGTTCAGCCAGTTGAGTTTCATGATCAGAATGAAGAGGCGTTTCGTGAACCCAAAGAAGGTGAACCGCGAGAAGCAAAGGAAGGTGAAACGCGAAAAGCAAATGAAGATGATAGCCGTGAGGATAACGAAGACAAGATGCTTGAAGATAATGAGGCGGGTCAAACGCCTAAGGATTATGAAGACGAGATGCTTGCAGGAGTTAATGAAGATGAAACGATTGAAGACATTGAAAATACATTTGAAAATATTATAGATAACGACATGGAATTCTCAATTTATGATGATGATGAACCCATTTATCAAGGTGCTCCATTAAGTCTGCTCGAAAGCATGCTTGCAATTTTCCATTTTTGCGCTAGACATTGTTTAACAGGTGAAGCTCTGTATGGCCACTATACTTTTCAATTAATGAACTTCCATTTCATGAAATAATTCGTCAAGAAAACACTATTGTTGCTGGAATTTCGGTTGGCATGACAAAGCCAAAAATGAACCTTTTATTTAAACCTTTTTATCCAGCGTTGAAACAACTAGCTAATGGCGTAAAAATTAAAAGCCCAGATGTTAATGAGGAAATTATAATTAGTTGCATTTAAATAGCTACTAAATTACTTCTGCATAAACTCGGGTCCGTCCGGGATTTGAACCCGGGGCCACTCACATCCGAAGTGAGTATCATACCCCTAGACCAACGGACCACGTCTGTAACTAAATATGCTCAACTCATAGGCCTACCGTGTAGTTAGTTGCATTTAAACAGTCAATAAATTGCTTCTGCATAAACTCGGGTCCGTCTGGGATTTGAACCCGGGGCCTCTCAAACCCGAAGCGTGTATCATACCCCTAGACCAACGGACCATGAATGATACTGAAACATGCTCAACTCATACGTCTACCCTGTAGTTAGTTGCGTTTAAATAGTCACTAAATTACTTATTCAAAATCTCGGGTTCGTCCGGGATTTGAACCCGGGACCACTCGCACCTTACGCGAGTAACATACCCCTAGACCAACGGACCATGTGTGTAACTAAACATGCTCAACTCATATTCCTACCTTGTTGTTAGTTGCATTTAAATAGTCTCTTAATTACTTCGGCAAAAACTCGGGTCCGTCCGGGATTTTATCTCGGGACCACTCACACCCTAAGCGAGTATCATACCCCTAGACCAACGGACCACGTCTGTAACTAAATATGCTCAACTCATAGGCCTACCCTGTAGTTAGTTGCATTTAAACAGTCAATAAATGGCTTCTGCATAAACTCGGGTCCGTCTGGGATTTGAACCCGGGGCCACTCAAACCCGAAGCGTGTATCATACCCCTAGACCAACGGACCATGAATGATACTGAAACATGCTCAACTCATACGTCTACCCTGTAGTTAGTTGCGTTTAAATAGTCACTAAATTACTTCTGCAAAATCTCGGGTTCGTCCGGGATTTGAACCCGGGACCACTCGCACCCTAAGCGAGTATCATACCCCTAGACCAACGGACCATGTGTGTAACTAAACATGCTCAACTCATAGGCCTACCTTGTTGTTAGTTGCATTTAAATAGTCTCTTAATTACTTCTGCAAAAACTCGGGTTCATCCGGGATTTGAACCCGGGACTACTCGCACCCTAAGCGAGTATCATACCCCTAGACCAACGGACCATGAATGATACTGAAACATGCTAAACTCATGGGCCTACCTTGTTGTTAGTTGCATTTAAATAGTCACTAAATTACTTCTGCAAAAACTCCGGTCCGTCCGGGATTTGAACCCGGGACCACTCGCACCCAAAGCGAGTATCATACCCCTAGACCAACGGACCATGTGTGTAACTAAACATGCTCAACTCATAGACCTACCCTGTAGTTAGTTGCATTTAAATAGTCACTTAATTACTTCTGCAAAAACTCGGGTCCGTCCGGGATTTGAACCCGGAACCACTCGCACCCAAAGCGAGTATCATACCCCTAGACCAACGGACCATGAATGATACTGAAACATGCTCAACTCATAGGCCTACCTTGTTGTTAGTTGCATTTAAATAGTCACTAAATTACTTCTGCAAAAACTCGGGTCCGTCCGGGATTTGAACCCGGGACCACTCGCACCCTAAGCGAGTATCATACCCCTAGACCAACGGACCATGTCTGTAACTAAATATGCTCAACTCATAGGCCTACCCTGTAGTTAGTTGCATTTAAATAGTCACTAAATTGCTTCTGCATAAACTCGGGTCCGTCCGGGATTTGAACCCGAAACCACTCGCACCCTAAGCGAGTATCATAGCCCTAGACCAACGAATCATGTGTGTAACTAAACATGCTCAATTCATAGACCTACCCTGTAGTTAGTTGCATTTAAATAGTCACTTAATTACTTCTGCATATACTCGGGTCCGTCTGGGATTTGAACCCGGGGCCACTCAAACCCGAAGCGTGTATCATACCCCTAGACCAACGGACCATGAATGATACTGAAACATGCTCAACTCATACGTCTACCCTGTAGTTAGTTGCGTTTAAATAGTCACTAAATTACTTATTCAAAATCTCGGGTTCGTCCGGGATTTGAACCCGGGACCACTCGCACCCTAAGCGAGTAACATACCCCTAGACCAACGGACCATGTGTGTAACTAAACATGCTCAACTCATAGGCCTACCTTGTTGTTAGTTGCATTTAAATAGTCACTAAATTACTTCTGCAAAAACTCCGGTCCGTCCGGGATTTGAACCCGGGACCACTCGCACCCTAAGCGAGTATCATAGCCCTAGACAAACAAACCATGTGTGTAACTAAATATGCTCAACTCATAGACCTACCCTGTAGTTAGTTGCATTTAAATAGTCACTTAATTACTTCGGCAAAAAATCGGGTCCGTCCGGGATTTGAACCCGGTACCACTCGCACCCTAAGCGAGTATCATACCCCTAGACCAACGGACCATGAATGATACTGAAACATGCTCAACTCATAGGCCTACCTTGTTGTTAGTTGCATTTAAATAGTCACTAAATTACTTCTGCAAAAACTCGGGTCCGTCCGGGATTTGAACCCGGGACCACTCGCACCCTAAGCGAGTATCATACCCCTAGACCAACGGACCATGTCTGTAACTAAATATGCTCAACTCATAGGCCTACCCTGTAGTTAGTTGCATTTAAATAGTCACTAAATTGCTTCTGCATAAACTCGGGTCCGTCCGGGATTTGAACCCGGGACCACTCGCACCCAAAGCGAGTATCATAGCCCTAGACCAACGAACCATGTGTGTAACTAAACATGCTCAACTCATAGACCTACCCTGTAGTTAGTTGCATTTAAATAGTCACTTAATTACTTCTGCATATACTCGGGTCCGTCCGGGATTTGAACCCGGGACCACTCGCACCCAAAGCGAGTATCATACCCCTAGACCAACGGACCATGTGTGTAACTAAACATGCTCAGCTCATAGGCCTACCCTGTAGTTAGTTGCTTTTAAATAGTCACTAAATTACTTCGGCAAAAACTCGGGTCCGTCCGGGATTTTATCTCGGGACCACTCACACCCTAAGCGAGTATCATACCCCTAGACCAACGGACCATGTCTGTAACTAAATATGCTCAACTCATAGGCCTACCCTGTAGTTAGTTGCATTTAAATAGTCACTTAATTACTTCTGCATATACTCGGGTCCGTCCGGGATTTGAACCCGGGACCACTCGCACCCAAAGTGAGTATCATACCCCTAGACCAACGGACCATGTGTGTAACTAAACATGCTCAACTCATAGACCTACCCTGTAGTTAGTTGCATTTAAATAGTCACTTAATTACTTCTGCATATACTCGGGTCCGTCCGGGATTTGAACCCGGGACTACTCGCACCCTAAGCGAGTATCATACCCCTAGACCAACGGACCATGAATGATACTGAAACATGCTCAACTCATAGGCCTACCTTGTTTTTAGTTGCATTTAAATAGCCACTAAATTACTTCTGCAAAAACTCGGGTCCGTCCGGGATTTGAACCCGGGACCACTCGCACCCTAAGCGAGTATCATACCCCTAGACCAACGGACCATGTGTGTAACTAAACATGCTCAACTCATAGACCTACCCTGTAGTTAGTTGCATTTAAATAGTCACTTAATTACTTCTGCATAAACTCGGGTCCGTCCGGGATTTTATCTCGGGACCACTCACACCCTAAGCGAGTATCATACCCCTAGACCAACGGACCATGTCTGTAACTAAATATGCTCAACTCATAGGCCTACCCTGTAGTTAGTTGCATTTAATTAGTCACTAAATTGCTTCTGCATAAACTCGGGTTCGTCCGGGATTTGAACCCGGTACCACTCGCACCCTAAGCGAGTATCGTAGCCCTAGACCAACGAACCATGTGTGTAACTAAACATGCTCAACTCATAGACCTACCCTGTAGTTAGTTGCATTTAATTAGTCACTAAATTGCTTCTGCATAAACTCGGGTCCGTCTGGGATTTGAACCCGGGGCCTCTCAAACCCGAAGCGTGTATCATACCCCTAGACCAACGGACCATGAATGATACTGAAACATGCTCAACTCATACGTCTACCCTGTAGTTAGTTGCGTTTAAATAGTCACTAAATTACTTATTCAAAATCTCGGGTTCGTCCGGGATTTGAACCCGGGACCACTCGCACCTTACGCGAGTAACATACCCCTAGACCAACGGACCATGTGTGTAACTAAACATGCTCAACTCATATTCCTACCTTGTTGTTAGTTGCATTTAAATAGTCTCTTAATTACTTCGGCCAAAACTCGGGTCCGTCCGGGATTTTATCTCGGGACCACTCACACCCTAAGCGAGTATCATACCCCTAGACCAACGGACCACGTCTGTAACTAAATATGCTCAACTCATAGGCCTACCCTGTAGTTAGTTGCATTTAAACAGTCAATAAATGGCTTCTGCATAAACTCGGGTCCGTCTGGGATTTGAACCCGGGGCCACTCAACCCGAAGCGTGTATCATACCCCTAGACCAACGGACCATGAATGATACTGAAACATGCTCAACTCATACGTCTACCCTGTAGTTAGTTGCGTTTAAATAGTCACTAAATTACTTATTCAAAATCTCGGGTTCGTCCGGGATTTGAACCCGGGACCACTCGCACCCTAAGCGAGTAACATACCCCTAGACCAACGGACCATGTGTGTAACTAAACATGCTCAACTCATAGGCCTACCTTGTTGTTAGTTGCATTTAAATAGTCACTAAATTACTTCTGCAAAAACTCCGGTCCGTCCGGGATTTGAACCCGGGACCACTCGCACCCTAAGCGAGTATCATAGCCCTAGACAAACAAACCATGTGTGTAACTAAATATGCTCAACTCATAGACCTACCCTGTAGTTAGTTGCATTTAAATAGTCACTTAATTACTTCGGCAAAAAATCGGGTCCGTCCGGGATTTGAACCCGGTACCACTCGCACCCTAAGCGAGTATCATACCCCTAGACCAACGGACCATGAATGATACTGAAACATGCTCAACTCATAGGCCTACCTTGTTGTTAGTTGCATTTAAATAGTCACTAAATTACTTCTGCAAAAACTCGGGTCCGTCCGGGATTTGAACCCGGGACCATTCGCACCCTAAGCGAGTATCATACCCCTAGACCAACGGACCATGTCTGTAACTAAATATGCTCAACTCATAGGCCTACCCTGTAGTTAGTTGCATTTAAATAGTCACTAAATTGCTTCTGCATAAACTCGGGTCCGTCCGGGATTTGAACCCGATACCACTCGCACCCTAAGCGAGTATCATAGCCCTAGACCAACGGACCATGTGTGTAACTAAACATGCTCAACTCATAGACCTACCCTGTAGTTAGTTGCATTTAAATAGTCACTTAATTACTTCTGCATATACTCGGGTCCGTCCGGGATTTGAACCCGGGACCACTCGCACCCAAAGCGAGTATCATACCCCTAGACCAACGGACCATGTGTGTAACTAAACATGCTCAACTCATAGGCCTACCCTGTAGTTAGTTGCTTTTAAATAGTCACTAAATTACTTCGGCAAAAACTCGGGTCCGTTCGGGATTTTATCTCGGGACCACTCACACCCTAAGCGAGTATCATACCCCTAGACCAACGGACCATGTGTGTAACTAAATATGCTCAACTCATAGGCCTACCCTGTAGTTAGTTGCATTTAAATAGTCACTTAATTACTTCTGCATATACTCGGGTCCGTCCGGGATTTGAACCCGGGACCACTCGCACCCAAAGCGAGTATCATACCCCTAGACCAACGGACCATGTGTGTAACTAAACATGCTCAACTCATAGGCCTACCCTGTAGTTAGTTGCTTTTAAATAGTCACTAAATTACTTCGGCAAAAACTCGGGTCCGTCCGGGATTTTATCTCGGGACCACTCGCACCCTAAGCGAGTATCATACCCCTAGACCAACGGACCATGTCTGTAACTAAATATGCTCAACTCATTGGCCTACCCTGTAGCTAGTTGCATTTAAATAGTCACTTAATTACTACTGCATATACTCGGGTCCGTCCGGGATTTGAACCTGGGACCACTCGCACCCAAAGTGAGTATCATACCCCTAGACCAAGGAATTATGTGTGTAACTAAACATGCTCAACTCATAGACCTACCCTGTAGTTAGTTGCATTTAAATAGTCACTTAATTACTTCTGCATATACTCGGGTCCGTCCGGGATTTGAACCCGGGACCACTCGCACCCTAAGCGACTATCATACCCCTAGACCAACGGACCATGAATGATACTGAAACATGCTCAACTCATAGGCCTACCTTGTTGTTAGTTGCATTTAAATAGCCACTAAATTACTTCTGCAAAAACTCGGGTCCGTCCGTGATTTGAACCCGGTACCACTCGCACCCTAAGCGAGTATCATAGACCTAGACCAACGCACCATGTGTGTAACTAAACCTGCTCAACTCATAGACCTACCCTGTAGTTAGTTGCATTTAAATAGTCACTTAATTACTTCTGCATAAACTCGGGTCCGTCCGGGATTTTATCTCGGGACCACTCACACCCTAAGCGAGTATCATACCCCTAGACCAACGGACCATGTCTGTAACTAAAATGCTCAACTCATAGGCCTACCCTGTAGTTAGTTGCATTTAATTAGTCACTAAATTGCTTCTGCATAAACTCGGGTCGTCCGGGATTTGAACCCGGTACCACTCGCACCCTAAGCGAGTATCGTAGCCCTAGACCAACGAACCATGTGTGTAACTAAACATGCTCAACTCATAGACCTACCCTGTAGTTAGTTGCATTTAATTAGTCACTAATTGCTTCTGCATAAACTCGGGTCCGTCCGGGATTTGAACCCGGGCCTCTCAAACCCGAAGCGTGTATACATACCCCTAGACCAACGACCATGAATGATACTGAAACATGCTCAACTCATACGTCTACCCTGTAGTTAGTTGCGTTTAAATAGTCACTAAATTACTTATTCAAAATCTCGGGTCGTCCGGGATTTGAACCCGGGACCACTCGCACCCT